>JARQZK010005163.1:47500-110000 GCA_030704885.1 Cynegetis impunctata
TAATTGATATTATAGTTTTATTTAAATGAGTGAATGATTCAGAACTATTGAATAAGCATTCTAGGAAGTAGCCTAAATGTTTCCATTGTAACACCTGTAAATAATATTAATTCGACAAATCATGTCGACTTGAGAACAACACACAGATAATTTGATCTCGTTGATTCTCATCAGGGTTACTCACCTGAATATATCTTCAAGTTATATCTCCAAGATAATTTAGACTGTTGTAAATGTCTTTAACTCTTCTATATCTTATTTAAATCTGAAATATCTTTGTAATAGTTTCCGGTTGTCCTACGTTATCATATAAAAGTTTACCTGCAAGACTATTTGATGGTGTTACGTGTCTAATATTATTTCATTTTACAGTTGTATTCGCCACTGAATATATTCGTAGCTTTGGTTGGAGTTGTGATTTGGTCTGAACGAGATGAGATCAGTCTTTCCAAAAATGGAGACGAAACTCTAACAAACTTTCTACATTATAGAAGGGAGGTACTGATCAAAGATCATCCAAACGACAACGCGCAACTCTTGAGGTAATTAAACTGATCTAGGAACTGAACAATCTAAAGAAAATATTGAAAAATTGGAATTACTATGTTTACTTATCATAACTATGCAGTAATTGCTCGGAGTGCAATGCTCTTCATATAGACCAAATAGACGGTTCGTTTGTATGAAAGACCATCTGATCAACCTTTATTAATTAAAAAATACATTTTAGTATAGCAACCCACTGCATTAATAGAAACCACTAATTCTCTGACATTTTAGAAATGCAACATCTTAATAGCTGACAAAACTCTGAAATTATAGATACTACCTAGAAAAATTCAAAACATTATTTAGTAGTCAATAGATCAACCTTATGATTCTTCAAATTGACATAACTGTCTACATTAGTTAGACTATTTGGTAATCCTTGACGAAGTTAACATGTTTATTATGTATTTATTCCTATTTGAGTTATTTTATTATAATGCTATGAGAATTAACGTTTGTCTGATATCAGTCCTCTAAATAAATTTATAATTACAATATATTTTTAGATAACATAACATACTTTTAATACAAAGTGATACAAAGTGAATAGAAACCTTGCTACATATAACAAAATCCTTAAGAAGTGGAACTTATCATAGGTATAAATTCACAAGATTTTAAAAGATAAATATTCTTCGATTAATGCAAAGACCTTTTCTTTGTGTCCTCAACAAATTTTTTTATTTCATAAAATGACTTTTTTTTTTTTTTTTTTGGATTGATTTGGCCGATACTTGGTGTAAATTAATAAACATATTAAAACAATGGTTAAAAATAACAATTTACACATTTATTATAAGAAATAATGCATGACGCACGTTTCGACGTTTCGTTGGAACTTCACCTTCTTCAGTTTGCCATTAGCATCTGAAGAAGGTGAAGTTCCACCGAAACGTGCGTCATGCGTTATTTCTTATAATAAATGTGTAAATTGTTAGTTTTAACCATTGTTTTAATATAAAATGACTTGCTTACCAAATATTCAGTAAGGTTGACTTTCAATTGTGTCACCCGAAGATGTTTAAAATATTCAGGGAAAGAGCTGTAAATTTAAATAATGGAATATTTGACCTTCTTTTGGAAATATGTACAGTTTCTGAGATCAAGTTTCGCTTGTGATGAGAAGGTATTATAATTATGCTTGATATTGTAGTCTTTTAAAAAGTCATAGTTTCTACAAACGAACATAACCATCCGAAATATAGTATTATAGTTAACAAGATATAGTGAGTGAATACACTCGGAAAATTCATCAGTCACATATTTAAACAATATAATCCTAACCCACTATAGATTTTTCTCATTCACGTAAAATATTATTTGCAGTAAATTCAATTTCGACCATGGAGTAGTCGGAAAGGCATTGAAAGGACCAATTTGTACATACGAATACTCAGGTGGCGTGAATACAGATCATTCTTCTGTGATAGGACTTGTGGCAACGACTGTAGCTCACGAAATGGGGCACAATTTTGGTGAGTATCATGAATTTCAATCTTTATTGTTTTTAATACGAAATGTAACTTTTTTTGCGGGTAATTTGTGGTATCTATCAAATACTAAACCTAACCGAACAACAGATAGAAGTAATACTCCTTTGTGATATGGACGATTGAATTTAATTAAAGCAAAAACAATATAGTTATACTACATAAAGTGAACTAGGAAAATTCTTCAATAATTTAAAAAAATATATCAAACAACTTTCCAAGGGAGCTGGTTATGTGTATTCCCCGACGAGAATTCTACATTCACAATCCAACAGTTAATTATAGAAATCGTCAAGTCACCCCGGCTCAAAATCTGCATACAGCTGTTTCGATCTTATTAGATCTCATGTGTCGCTTTTTTGTCTCGGAGTGTATTAAAAAATTTCTAATTGTTCCCCAAAACAAAATGGTGACCGAGCTACAATCTGGATAACAACCCAGAGCGCCATCCACCAATATAGTCAGAACACAGATGTTTGATTTTAACGATGAGTATAATTGAATCTATAACATGGAGGTTCATCCCACTGTGGCTTCATCAGATAGAATCCAATACTGAAATCTTGGTATCTGAATTTACTTAAATTTTAGTAACTAAAAGAAGTGATTACAACAAGAGGGTCAGGGTCGGTAATGAGGTCAGCAATACAAAAAACATAATATATGGAGTTCCTCAAGGAACCATTTTAGGTCCTATTTTGTTTTTATTGTATATTGAAGATCTATTCCATGTTAACCCCCAGTTTAATATCGTAAGTTTCGCGGATGATACTCTGATTTTCTTCAAGGCTCCGACCTGGAATTTAGTTAAAGAAGCAGCTGAGAGGGGTTTTGCAGAAGTTCTTGAATTTTTTGAAACAAAAAAGCTTAGTGTCAATGTGAACAAGACAAAATTTATGCCATTCACAAGTTTCAGATCTAATCTGCCCCATTTTGATTCACTTTCAGTGAAATTGAGTAACTCTAATACCTTTAATATTGAATCAACTGATAATATCAAATACTTGGGTATAAAGGTGGATAGTCATTTGAGATGGGACCATCATGCAAACTTCATTACTGGCAAATTGAGATTGCTGCTTAGTAAGTTTAAATCTCTAAGAGAAATTTGTGATGTAGTAGAACTGAGAAAAGTTTACATTGCATTGGCAGAACCACATCTTAATTATGGAGTACTCGTTTGGGGGGGATTGGCTGATTTGTACTACAAGCAACTGGAAATTATCCAAAAATGGATACTGAAGATTATCTACGGAAAAACCATCACCTACCCCTCGTCCGAATTATTCAAAATAGCAGATTTATTCACTATTCGACAGCTTCATGCACGTGCTCTGCTCATGTATCAGCATAAAATAGATTCAAAAAGCAGACAATTAAGATTAAAAAATATCATTCCTCTTCCTAAACCTAAAAAGACCATTGCTTTGAGATCTTTTACTTACTTGTCACCGTTACTGTATAATAGTCTCGCTTTTGATTTTAAGAACACTAAAGGTCAATCTACATTTAAGAAGGGGATTAAAGACTGGATTAGGAGCAGACCTGAATCATTCTGGAGTAACTTTTGCAACAGAAATTGTTTTACTTGAGTTGATAGCCGGTTATTTTTTTCTTTTGTTTGGTATTGTTTTTATTTATTTTTTTCCTCTTCCGTCTTTAATGTTTATGTATTGTACACAACGTTGAGGTTAATTTGTGAATTATATTTGTAGTACTGCCCACGCACAAGCCAAGCTTTTGTGGGAAAACAATGTTTATTTGTTAGAAATTATGGAAAATAGTGTATAATATTATAGTTTGTTGGATTTATTAAAGTTTTGTTGGAATAATTATTTTTATTATATTAGTGATATACTGTAAATCATACTGAATAGATTAATTTACATTTATAATTTATAGAAGAAAATTTGTTGTTTTAAATCTATATGGAACTGATGTAATGGCATATTCATTTTGGGTAAATAAACATTATTATTATTAACAAGAAATTAAATAGTGGTGTGATGAGTTGGTAATCCTTGTAAAGAAGAATAACGTTTTTGAATCTATATATTTTTGTTTATGTTGTAGGAATGGAACATGACACCAACGAATGCAAATGTCCAGATACTCGATGTATAATGGCGCCGAGCAGTTCAGCGGAAGCCCCGACCCATTGGTCTTCTTGCAGTTTGAATTATTTACTTCTGGCTTTCACACACGGAATGGATTACTGTCTTAAGAATAAGCCGACGTCCTTATTCGACAGTCCCGTCTGTGGAAATGGGTTCGTGGAGCCTGGAGAACAGTGCGATTGTGGTCTACCCGAGCAGTGCAGCAACACTTGCTGTAATGCAACGACTTGTATGCTGCATGCTAATGCGAGCTGTGCTACCGGCGAGTGCTGCGATCTATCTGTGAGTATTTTCTCATTTTAAGAATATTTGGAGACGTTGTTACCTTTATTACGATCAGTTACACTGATAATATTCATTGCCGCAATAAAACGAATGAAAATAGAAAGTGTCCAAAGGTATTATTAAAAAATAACTGCTGGTAATAACTTGTCATATCAAAGGAAGTGTACTGGAAGTAGGTCAGTGTCAAATATTAAGATGGACGTTATATTTTATATTAGTTTCTAAACTAACTAAAAATTTCATTTAATAACCGACTGTCAGCACGGATTTCGATCAGGTAGATCGAAGCAGACCGCCGCACTCTCCTTTGTGGAGTACATCTATGAGTGCTTGGATAGTGGTCTTTGTGTTGCTGGGCTGTTTTTTGACCTATCGAGAGCATTTGATTGCCTTGTGTTCGAGTTCATTCTGAGTAAGCTCTATAATATTGGTTTCAGAGGAATTGTACTGGAATGGTTACGTTCCTTCATCACTGATCGTTTGATGGTGGTCAAGGTTCAGGAGAGTTGGTCTAGTGAGTATGATGTGGGTTTGGGAGTCCCTCAGGGGTCTGTGCTTGGGCCATTACTTTTTCTGCTCTTTATCAATGATTTACCTGAGTACGTCGTTGCGAGTAGAATAACGATCTTTGCAGATGATACCTCGTTAGCAATTTCGGCGCACACACCTAGGGACCTTTCGGAGAAGTGTTCTAAATTAATGTCATGTTTCACTGAGTGGTGCCGCAGAAATGCTCTCATTTTGAATATTGGCAAAACGGAATGCATTTATTTCAATGTGAGAGGTGTTGATAATGGCACTCTTAGGTTTGAATCTAATGGAGCACCAGTAGATTTCTAAAGATAGCATTAAATTCCTCGGCATTCAAATTGATAGTGAGTTGAGATGGTGCAAACATGTTGATTTGTTGTGCGGAAAGCTGAATCAAGTCTGTTACGCCATAGCAGAATCAGCGACTCGTTACCTATTCATGCTGTCATGAATATTTACTATGGTTTATTTTACAGTCATATTGGATACAAATATTTTACTATGGGTAACTCTATTGATATAAATAGGGTGTTTTTTGGCACAAAAACGTGCCTTCTGCGCTTAATGTTCAACCTCAAGCCGACGGATTCTTGTAAACCGATATTTGTAAGTAGGCGTAATTCTGACTGTTTCTTGTATTTATATATATATAAAATGTTTAATATATGTGAAAGAGAATGAACACATATTCATTAAACTTTTCTGACTATCATCATTATGATACTAGAAATGAAGGAATTTTATGCATACCGAAGCACAGATTGGCTAAGTATGAATCATCGCCATCGTATCAGGGCATTAGACTTTTTAACCACCTGCCACCAACGGTAAGGGCACTTAGGTTATATGCATTTAAAAAATATATCAAAAATTTCCTAATACTAGAAGCCTTTTACGGTGTCGGTGATTATTTGAACACTAGAATTGAGACTTCTTAAGTATTGTTGATTTGTTGATTTGATATTTGAATTTTTTGATTTTATTTTGATTGAGTTGTAATTTTGGGATTTTTTTTTCCAATCTATTATTATTTGTAAGTATGCATATTTATTGTTGTTACCTTTTGTAGGTATGCATATTTATTAGTGTTAAATTATTATTGTTATCATTGTTAAATGAAAATTGACTTGTCCAATACAGTGTAAATTGTCTTTCTGGATGAATAAAAATTATTATTATTATTATTATTATTATTATTATTATGCTCACTCAGCGACTTGGTCAAGGTCGAGCTACGAGGATGGTCAATGAATAGACTTATATGTATATAATAATAATAATAATATTTATTTGGTTTTCAAAATTAATTCTACATCACAACATGACTCACAATGCAAAACTGAAATGAAAACAGGTCAAAATAGGAAAAACTCAATAGTAACAAAGAAATAAACAATACTACTATTTACTTTAACAATAATGAAACTTTAAAAGCTGTTTGTTTGCTACTTTTAAAACTGACTTGTACATCTATTTTATTATCTGGTTCTCGTTCATTTTCTGAAAAAAATTTCTGCTAAAATTAAACACACGTAAAAGAACTCCCTCTGGCCAAAATGCTGGATTGAAAACTTCAGTGTAGGCTTCTTCAGGGAGGCCAACACTGAAAGCTGAGTTTTGGCCCTTTGTGGTCAATTTCATCACTATTACTTCGGGTTTTTTATTCAAAAATCCAATATAATTCTTGACATCAGTTTCTGAAACATCATTTCCTGATATTTTACCCACATACAACCAACGTCGTTTGGAAGCACCCATAATTTTGGAATTTTGGGATGCAATATTTGCACCATTACAAATGATTTCCTTGTTTGTGCGTTTCTTACGAGAGACCACTTGCCAATTTTTATGTTGTATCTCTGCATCCTTGCTGGAGTTATTTATCTCATTTTTCATCGATCTTTCATATGATGAAATATTGTTTTGCGCCTTCAACGTCGCATCTTTCACTTCATCCACAGAAAGTTGCATACTCTGTCGTGATTGAACGATAGATTCTGCATTCGCATTGTTACGCAGCACCGGAGACCTCTTAATATCAAGATCGTCAGTTACGGCATCCTTATCCGACTTTACCGCTCTCTGAGAAGTTACCGTTACCTTCATTTTAGGGATGTCGATTCTTTCGGAAGAAGATCGATTTTTAAATCGATTCGAATCGTAACCTAATGAATCGATTCACAAAAAAATCGAGGTCTAAAACATCGATTTCTGAAAAATCGATTTTTCTTCAAGTTTGTATTTACAATGTAAATATAATTCCATTTTATGAAAAACAAGAAAGATACATAAGAAACCATCTCTTATCAGTAAAATGAGGGATTTTTTTAGTTCAAGGAATAGGCGTGACGAAATATTTTGAAATACTCTTCCTTTATGTGGATACACGTTTACTATTAACGAAAAAACCTTCATTTCGGTAATAAACTTAAGTTTAACGGAGTTTAAAGCCATTTATGTAATATTATTTTAATAGCGCGCGAAAACAGCTCGCATGTGTCATGGCGTCGGTCTGACGTCACGCTTAGGTAAACATATCATTGTGTCTATGCGTAGCGAAGAAAGTAAACAAAATATCAAATTAATTCATGTGATAAAAATGAATTCCAAAAATTATGAGTGGTGTGCAGTACCGCAGTGTGAAAACACATCAATAAGAACACTCAACAAAGTATTAGGACATGTTCCAAACAAGAAAATAATAAAAAATAAGTGATTAAAGCTCGCACGAAACCGAATATATATATATATATATATATATATATATATATATATAATATATATATATATATATACATATATATCATATATATATATATATATATATACATATATATAATATATATAATATATATATATATATATATATAATTCGTTTGTATATATTCACATTTTTATATCAGGGTTTATTTCACTAGGTTAATGTCAACATTTAATAACTATTTGCATAAAACATTTACTATCATTAAAAACACTATAGTTTACGCGTTTCGACTTCTAGTCATTTTCAAAACAATTTCACAATTAATTCAATATTTAAAAGTCTCTTTATTACACAGCAAGGTCGTCGATGTCATACTGGTTATCTCACGTGATTAACTCCTCCTCTTAATTCGTATTTTCTCGGTTTTCTCGGTTTTCTCGGTGAATGATGTTATGGTATATTCTTCCGAAGTTTTCAATGTCAGCTCTTGAGTTTAATGTTGTTTTTTCTTCTCTTTGGATGGCTATCATTTCCATTATGTTTCTTTTTTGTTGTTGTTTTTCTCTTCCAATAATTTTCGTATTTTTGAAATCAAACGAATGCAGTTGTTCAATTGCATGTTTTGCCAGCGCGGTTATATACAAAAATGAAACCAAAAATAGAACGACAAAACGAAACACATACGATCTATTCAATAGATTGTATTGACTGTGATACGTGTTATATAGGTAACACAAAACAGTATTTGAACAGAAGATTATACGAACATGAATACTCTATACGAACCAACAAAAAAACAACCGCGCTGGCAAAACATGCAATTGAACAACTGCATTCGTTTGATTTCAAAAATACGAAAATTATTGAAGAGAAAAACAACAACAAAAAAGAAAACCATAATGGAAATGATAGCCATCCAAAGAGAAGAAAAAAACAACATTAAACTCAAGAGCTACATTGAAAACTTCGGAAGAATATACCATTAACATCATTCACCGAGAAAACCGAGAAAACCGAGAAAATACGAATTAAGAGGAGGAGTTAATCACGTGAGATAACCAGTATGACATCGACGACCTTGCCCTGTGTAATAAAGAGACTTTTAAATATTGAATTAATTGTGAAATTGTTTTTGAAAATGACTAGAAGTCGAAAACGCGTAAAACTATAGTGTATTTTTAATGAATAGTAAATGTTTTATGCAAATAGTTATTAAATGTTGACATTAACCTAGTGAAATAAACCCTGTTATATATATATATATATATATATATATATATATTTATATATATATATATATATATATATAGATATATATATATATATATATATATATATATATATATATATATATATATATATAATTATATATATATATATATATAATATATATATTTGCTCTGGGCAAATCTTGCACTTTACTGTAACAAATGTTTCCTTCCCATTTCAGTTGCCAAATACAACGGATTGCATCGTTCCCATATGATGGTCTTGAAGACCTAAAATAATTGACATTAATTAGATCAAAATACATACAAATTGACTTGGTGATTTATCAGGATTTTAGGTTGTTCTCTATGAGGAAAAATACTACTAGTACTAATAGGTGCTTATTAGTTACATAAATGTAGTTGTTTTATCGGGTCTTAACATGTTTTTAACTCTAAAATAGCAACTTACAAGCTGTTAGGGAGCTCACCCCAAAAATAAACAATGACAAGTTTATTATAAAAATAACCTATGAAAGTAAAATAAACTCGCATGAGTTCAAAACGGGTTTGATTATATCTAAATTGAATGTATCTAGGGTAAAGATAAATACAATTTACTACAAGGAAGTCCTCACGTTTCTAAACTCAGAAGAGCAAAATTCTTCATTTTTTGGGAGGAAATCGCCCAACATTAATACATCAATCCTGGGCAAATTTGAGCTATTTGCCTTAACAAAGCTTGGTTCCGTTATTATAGTAGAGTGGAGTCGATAAACCACACGTAAAATAATAAAAAATCAATCCAAATGCGTAATCAGTAGTATTCACAACAACAAAACATAGTGAATGAGAGTATTGACAGCGGAGTTTACCTAAGCGTGACGTCATGCGCTGTGATTGGTGTTTCAGTCAGAATGGCCGATTGCTGTATTTTAATATTTTATTTTATTAAAAATCTTAATGATCTGAATTTTTTAAATGAAACTAAAGCATTGTTTAACATTTTTTTAATATGACTTTTCCCCTCAAACCATTAAATCGACAATTTTTTGATACTGTCGTCACGCCTATTCGATAATAAATCATTTTTATCAGGTATAAAAGAAGACATTTATTTTCTAAATGTATTTGTTATATTAAAAAGTTAAGAAAATAGACTATATAGCTCCCAATGCTTAATATCCAAGTTTTAAAAACAGCAGTCTGTCAAGTCTACTGGGATCCAGCGGTTCTAACCGTAATATTACAGGTACATTCAACTGATTGTAAATAATTTTAGGTTTTTAAAAAACTGAAAAAATCGAATGTCGATTTTCAAGGGTGAAATATCGATTCACTGAATCGATTCAGCAGTACATATCGATTTAAAAAATCGATTTTTTTTGGCCCGAGAAATCGATTCTTTGATTAATCGATCTCAGATCGCCATCCCTACTTCATTTCCTTATCAGAATTCACGTTATCTATGACTGGCTGAAGATTTTCTTGGGAATGTTTACCTTTTCTTTCATTCGGTTTTTGTTCTAAATTTTTTCCAGCAATAATGATTTGTTGTCCATTAGAATGGAATTTTTACTCTTTACTTCGCTTAAAAGATTCTTCACAAGAGGATTCTGAACAAGAGGACCTATCGTTATGAGTGACTTATGTTATTATAGTGAATAAACTTCCAAGTTTTACAATGTAGCTTGTCTTTGATCCCCGAAAGCACCGACATAACAGAAATTAAAATATGTCTCATACTTCTGCAACGTATAACAATTAAAATTTTGTTCTCATTAAGTATCAGAAATTGCGATTATATTCAATTAATTATTGATTTTTATATATGTCTCAGTAATTGTAACAACCATAACAAATTCATCTTTCCGTATCTTTTCTTTCAGATTTTATTTATTAATTTTTAATATAATTTCAATAGATTTATAATAAATTTTATTATTTGCTGACGCAGTTTCGCGTCTACGAACACGTCTGAAGAAGTCCTCTTAGAGGTGAAACTTGAGTCACAATGTAATAAAATTTAGGGGAAAAATTTTTTTTTTGATTTCCTTTCTAATTGAAATAATATAATTTTGAAAATCTTCGATAGAGCAATGATAGAATGGTTTATGATGAAAATCACAACTAGTTAAAATGTGGATTCATATGCATTAAAAAATGTATCGAGTATTATTGAGGTGTAATTTTATCTAGAAAATTGTGAATTCAAATAAACAAGTTCATTTAAAAGCGAATGAGTTTTGTAATTCTGTCTTCAAAACATGTCAAGAATGTTGTAATGATTTTCTATGCATAGGTTATTGCTTTACTTTGAAATAAAAAGAAAGGAATTATTGAATTAGATTTGACCGCTGAATATTAACCCTCTCGCTCACCTTGTCCTCAATTGAGGACAACCTACTTTGGATTTTTTCCTATGAAATGCCGCTTGCTCTTACTTCTCTGTCACATTGTTCTCAGTTGTGGACATCATATACTTCCAAATGAATATATGTGCTGCCATCTACAAGCTGATGGAAAAAAAATTCATTCATTTGAAATATAGGTTTCCGTAGGGTAGCTGTGACAGCAGTGTAGCGCTCTACTGTTTATTTTATTTTTGGTTATATTCGTTAGACCACGTGTTTGAAAACTGTTTGTTCACGTTCACAATAAGTGTAGACTTGTTCCAAAGTAATTGTGTTTGCTGATTTTTGTGCATATTGTAATCAGCGATTTTTGATAGTGTGGTGTCCTAATTTGAGGACATTGTGAGCTAGCGGTAAACGCAACATCTAGGTAAATATAACGGCACTTTTATTTTATTTCTGCAAAAGTTAAATTTTATACATTTTAGTACTTCGAAAATGGACCATTCATGAAATACCATACCCTGTAATGTTATTTTAATAAAACATATTAATATTTTACCCTATGAACATATTTCTGAAAATTTTTTGTCTTCCATCAGCTCATGATGTCCTCAATTGGGGACATGTCATAGTGCCCATCAGCTCATGATGTCCTCAATTGGGGACATGTCATAGTGCCCAAACGGAGCATTTTGAAAATCTGAATCTTACATCAAAAAATCATCAGTTGCATCACAGTAAATTTCAGATTTTTCGCTCCAATAGTTTTAATTCGTGACCGAGAGGGTTAATGTGATATTTCTCAAAAATTATTGAGCGTTCTGTCAAAATGAATTAAAATCATTATTCTCATCAACAGACTTGTATACCGAAAAACGCTGGAGTGTTATGCAGATCGGCTGATTATGAATGTGATTTGCCAGAATATTGTACAGGACAGTCCGAATTTTGTCCTCCAGACGTTTATAAAATGGACACTGAGGTGTGCGACAATGGAAAGGTAATAAAAATTTTAAATATAACAAATGACCTCTCTTCGTGACAAAGTTTAATTTAGATACACGTATTTTCTCAATTGGAACTAACTTTTGTTGTTACTGAATTTTTTTTATATGTCGAAACTCTCATTTTGAAAATCAACTTTATGATAACAGTACTTTGAATTCCCTATTTTCATTTCTTAGGCCTATTGCTATCATGGTTTCTGCAGAACAAGGACTGATCAATGTAGACTACTTTGGGGCGAGACTGGTAAATCTAGTGATAATGAATGCTACAGGATGAACACGAAAGGAACCAGACATGGAAATTGCGGTTACAATAAGTTTACCAAATCTTTTGTGAAATGCCATAATGAGTAAGTATCGTTGTCATTTCAATACAAGATAATTAAGACTGTTTGGGGAGAATTGTTTTAGGGCTGAGATTGTTTTATTACACTTATTTTAATTTTCAGGAGTATTTTATGTGGCATGTTACACTGCCGCCACTTGAACGAGCGCCTTGAATTTGGTATGGAATCTGTGGCTATTTTGTCCCAAAGTTTTATAAACTCTAAGGGAACTATTATTCCATGCAGGAATGCCATCGTGGATCTAGGAATCAATCAAATTGATCCCGGACTGGCACCTGATGGAGCATCCTGCGGAGATGGCAAAGTAAGTGACAATGAATAGAAACAAAGCTAAAAAAGTTATAATGATGATATACAAATAATTAATTTTATTAATTATGGAACGAATGATATTATAAAATTGCTACTGCCATTTCAAACTCTTGTTTATCCTCAGATGATCATATAATATATATATATATATATATATATATATATATATATATATATATATATATATATATATATATATATATATATATATATATATATATATATATATATATATATATATATATATATATGGATCTAGTTTAAGGGTATATCGACTCAATTAGGAGTAAAGAAAAACTTTTTTTTCTGAACCGAGCTTTCGCAATTCTTTATTGCATCATCAGGGTTGCTAAAATAAACATGAACTTCAATAATCTACAGTACAACTTCATAACAAATGAAACTTACCGAGATTGAATTTTTCAAATGTACTATTCCATCTAACAAGAAACATTTAACAATTATTAAAATAAAAATTTTTTCCTTCTCAACACTAACTATATGTTGGACAAACCTCGCAGTGGTTTAAGAGCAGGATGGCCCTCCATAAATCGGACATCACAAAGTGCAGGAATAGGTGTGCATTGGCAATTCATGCACAAACTTTGGACCATAAAATTGATTTCGACGGTGTAAAAGTGCTGAAGATGGAGAAAAATTATCAAAAACGATTAATACAAGAAATGATACAGATAAATAAATATAGTGATCCCATAAATAAAAAGTCAGACACAAACAAACTTAGTAATGTGTATTGCTATCTACTAGCACGACCGGCAGAGGGCGCATCTCACACTAACAGAACGACCATTGTAGAAGAAGAAGAACTGACAGGGTTGTGACAGGATGACAGTTTCGAACGGGATGAAGGATGACAGACATAGGAGGTTATATGAAAGAAGAAATAATATAGATTGGGAAAGATTAGTGTTGAGAAGGAAAAAAATTTTATTTTAATAATTGTTAAATGTTTCTTGTTAGATGGAATAGTACATTTGAAGAATTCAATCTCGGTAAGTTTCATTTGTTGTGAAGTTGTACTGTAGATTATTGAAGTTCATGTTTATTTTAGCAACCCAATAAAGAATTGCGAAAGCTCGGTTCAGAAAAAAGAGTTTTTCTTTACTCCTAATTGAGTCGATATACCCTTAAACTAGATCCATATAATAACTAGACTCTGACTTCAAAATAGTATATATATATATATATATATATATATTATATATATATATATATATATATATATTATATCCTCTCAGTTCATTCCTTTAGTCTAGTCTAGTCTTCTTATCAATGTCTTAGTTTTGTGGTAGAAGTGAAAAGGAACCGTGCAAAATTAACGAGTAATATAAAATCATAAAACTTTCCGGAATACTAGATATGAAATATTTAGAGATAAAATATCAATATTTTTTTCAGATTCTGCTGCAAAAGTATATTGAATTTATGTATTAATTGATCGTTAAGAAAATTTATTTGAATTCTGTTAATTTGCTTTTTCATTTTGTGAAGCTGTGGTCAAACACTTGTTTATCCTCAGACGGTCATATAATATATATTATATCCTCTCAGTTCAATATTTAGTCTAGTCTAGTCTTCTTATTAATGTCCTAGTTTTGTGGTAGAAGTGAAAAGGAACGCTGCAAAATCAACGAGTAATATAAAATCACGAAAATTTCCAAAATACTAGATATGAAATATTTAGATCTAAAATATTAATATTTTTTTATTTTTCACTTGTATATTATTTGTTGATTTTACCTTAGATACGGTTGCTATAAATACACTGATTATGCCCTAGGGCGTTATGAGCGGGCATTATGGATCATAACGCCCGCTCATTATACGAGGACAACTGAAGCAACTTCCATTGATTAAATACTTCATAATCCTATTCGTATACGATTCTGGATTTCTCCGGCAATGAATTATTCGCAGCTTTGGCTGCATTTTCTATTATATTCTTGGGTAAATTTATTTTCATTTCCGTTATTTCTATAAAATTACACAAAGAAAGCAGCAATGACATTCACTAAATATGATGACAAAAATATTCGCGAACGTCAAAATATCAACAAATGACATGCCTAATGTGAGAAGGAAAATGGAAAGTATAGGAGCTATGAACCGATTTTGAAATCGATTTTTCATTATAATAAAATAATTTTTTCGTGAAAAATAAAATCTTGTATGCACCACGTGCGTTACTAGATCATGACGTCCATCGGGTACATAAATAACTATTTTACATAAAGTGAACAAGGAAAATTCTTTAATAATTTAAAAAATTATCAAACAACTTTCCAAGGAAGCTGGTTATACGTATTCAGCAACGCAAAATCTGCATTCACAATCGAACGGTGAATTATAGAAATTGTCAAGTCACCCCGACCCAAAATCTGCATACAGCTGTTTCGATCTTATTAGATCTCATCAGTGGAGCTTATTTGACTCGGAGTGAATTAACAAATTTCTAGTTGTTCCCCAATACAAATCATGGTCAGTAACACTGGCTGGATAACAATCCAGAGCGCCATCCCACCAAAGATATTGGGAAACAACAATTCACCGCTTAGACTGAAAATGCAGAAATTCGTCGCTCGAACACGTACCTCCTGATATGAAGATATCTACTCTACAACAGTGGTGTATATTATTCCAAGGCACACTAACATAGTGATTTAAAACTTTTGGATATACCCACGAGAGCGCGCTCCGAATTTTCTAGTCGCTTAATACGCAAAATACAACAATCAAATCATGAAAAACATACTAGTCGACCATGGTCAATTTCATACATTACATAAAGTGTTTCACTTTATGTAATGTATGAAATTGACCATGGTCGACTAGTATTTTTTTCATGATTTGATTAAATAACTATTTTGGTTCTGTTGCAAAAGTATATTGAATTTATGTATTAATTAATCGTTAAAAAATTTAATTGAATTCTGTTAATTTGCCTTTTCATTTTGTGAAGCTGTAATGGCCAGGAAAGGTTGTGGATTCAATGCCTGGACTTATAGGCCAAGCTACAGAGATTTAGAGTGAGCATTTTGTGCAAAAAGTGTTAGAAGAAAACCAGCTCCGCCATTGTTTGTCAAATAGTTCCACATGATATAGTGATATGTTTTTCACTCGACTTTATCATTTATATCTTTGTTATTAACAATTTTATGCAAAAAATCGTTTTTTTTAGTTTTTTGCTTATAAAATTGAAACTATCAGAGTAATCGTGTTGGTGTCAATAGACTTATTGTAGAAAATGAAAAGACGAAAAAAAATGAGAAGTTGGGCGACTCGATCAGACTCTCAGTCTAAGGGAAATTTGGAAAAAACCGGCCAAAATGCAGTTTTTTCAAAAGTTCATAAGTCGGTTATTTTTTGAGTTGTAGCGTAGATCCTCCGGCCAGTATTAGCTATTGATATGAACTTCATTTGTGCGAAGATCAGAAACTGTCCGATGCATAGTTTTTGATCTGTGGCCATTTGATTATGTTACTATGCAATTTTCCAGCATACCTGAATGCGACAGGTATGGTCCGATTTCAATTTACTAAAAAGATTTTGAAAGTAGAATTCTCATAGTTCAAAACGTTCATCTTGGTTTTTCATAAAAACGCTGAGAAATATGTTAAAAATAAAGCTGAACATGACAAAAAACGGCCGAGCGCGTGAGAGTAGTTGAAGAGTGGGGGTTTACAATTATTATCTGACAACGTTTAGAAATTACTGTCACGTTCAAAATGCCGACGCTTTCGAATGTCATACTTCTCCTTGCCTGTTGCTCTACCCCCACTCTTCAACTACTCTTACGCGCTCGGCCGTTTTTCGTCATGTTCAGCTTTATTTTTAACATATTTCTCAGCGTTTTTATGGAAAACCAAGATGAACGTTTTAAACTATGAGAATTCTACTTTCAAAATCTTTTTAGTAAATTGAAATCAGACCATATCTGTCGCATTCAGGTCTGCTGGAAAATTGCATAGTAACATAATGAAATGGCCACAGATCAAAAACTATGCATCGGACAGTTCCTGCTCTTCGCACAAATAAAGTTTATATTGATAAATAATACTAACCGGAGGATCTACGCTACAACTCAAAAAATAACCGAGTTATGAACTTTTGAAAAAACTGCATTTTGGACGATTTTTTCCAATTTTCCCTTAGACTAAGGGTCTGATCGAGTCGTCCGAGCTCTCATTTTTTTCGTCTTTTCATTTTCTACAATAAGTCTATTGATATCATCACGATTATTTGCATAAAATTGTTAATAACAAAGACATAAATAATAAAGTCGAGTGAAAAACATATCACTATATCATGTAGAACTATTTTACAAACAATGGCGGAGCTGGTTTTCTTCTAACACTTTTTACATGAAAAAATCTCTGTAGCTTGGCCTATTAATCGATAACGCTGTTTTATCCTAAACCTTATTTTAATTTCAGATGTGCGTTAACCAAAGATGTATGGCCGTGGAAAGCTTAAGAAGGGTAGGCGTCACCTGTCCCAATAATTGCAATAACAATGGATGGTGCAATAATTTAGGTCATTGTCATTGTAATGATGGATACTCCCCACCATTTTGCGAACATCCCGGTCCAGGAGGATCGGAAGATAGTGGACCTGCCAGTGATCCAGATAGTAAGTAGAAAACTCGCATTTCGTATAATTTTTCCTAAAGTATTGCCTAATTTAACACCGAATATCTTTCCAGGAAATCAACCGTTTATTCAAGCAATGTTCATCATCTTCTTGGGAATAATACCAGCCATAGCTCTAGGTGCCATCATCTACTGTTATCTGCGGAGGCATGGTATCTATGGAAGTCATATGAAGAGCCTCCCCACAATGTACGTAATCCCAACTTGCTTCAGAAACGGTTTTCTGCATGTATTGTCTGTATGCAGGTGTTCTTCCAGCTTTAAAAACTCACACGGTGATGGTATTAACACAGTTCATGTTTTAAATCAAAGTAGCCCTCAAACTATTCGAGTTAAGACGTTTCCGATTGTCATTCATCAAACGGGAATTGTCTCAACTACCAATCCCGAAGGAATTGAAAAAAGCTCGGCCATTAAGGAAGGGAGGAAAAGTTTGAGGAGTAATGGTAGTTTTAATCATCAAGATTTGCCACAAATTTCCGTTATAAGTTATCCGACAGTAAGATTCGATGGCGGAAATGTCAGAAATTTAGCGATGGGTTTTAATAAAAATAATTTCAGTAATGGGCCTTAATTTTTTTCAACTATTCGAATGTGTTGATTTGTAACATGTGTTATCGTACAAGTTGAATATAAAAATAAGGAAATTTTTATGGTTCCTTATTTTTAGATTTAGATTATTTTATATCAGCAAGTTTTTGTAACTTCTCATTTGTTGTTTTCATTTTATTTCTTTAATTTTTTCTGTTCTGATATTCTTGCATGATCTCTTTATTTATGTTGCACGTCTTATCTTCATCGTACTCTTGTAACTGTATTATTGTATTATTTATTCTGAAATTATTATTTCTTTTCTTAGTATGGGAAAGTATTGATAATCAGCCTGAGAAACTCAAATTTTCACCGCATCAGAATTTTATTGATTTTATCTGAGCTCTCTAATTTTCAGGCTGGAAATCAATACTAATTGTGCTTGGTTGAAATGTGAATCATTTAACAATCCATAATTAAATATACAACACATTTAATTTTGAAATAGAGGATTTGAAATGAAATTTTATATATATATATATATATATATATATATATATATATATATATATATATATATATATATATATATATATATATATATATATATATATATATATATATATATATATATATATATATATATATATATGTTCAGAAAGATTTCCGCGATCGGAAGTATTTGAAAAACTTGGTTCACGGAATGAACCGCGTAAAAGATTTGAAAAATCTCGACGTTTCGGCTCCTTTTGCGAAGTCATCTTCAGGAGAATTAGAAGGGAAATAACCTGCCTACTCTTCAGAGTCAACTGACTCTGAAGAGTAGGCAGGTTGAGACTTCAGAGTTGACAGGAAGCAGTACGGTTAGTGGAGTAGGCAGGTTTGAGACCACGCAATCGTATTGTTTCCGATTCCTTCTAATTCGATTCGTCGAGTAGGCAGATTGAGGCCACGAGTCTGAATTATTTCCCTTCTAATTCTCCTGAAGATGGCTTCGCAAAAGGAGCCGAAACGTCGAGATTTTTCAAATCTTTTACGCGGTTCATTCCGTGAACCAAGTTTTTCATATATATATATATATATATATATATATATATATTTATAATAAATATATATATAAAAATAATATATATATATATATATATATATATATATATATATATATATATATATATATATATATATATATATAATATATATTTATATATATATATATATATATATATATAATATATATTTATATATATATATATATATATATATATATATATATATATATATATATATATATATATATATATATATATATATACATATACATATACATATCATATTAGGACATTATCATTCTTGTATGAAAAATTAATTTTCATGTTACAACGTTTTTGCGACTGTTCATATGATTAATGGTTTAAAAAGTTTATTTGTCAGATTATTATATAAGGAGGTACAAAATTTACTAAAAATTATTTTATTGAATTTATTTATTGATAATTTTTGTTATTGATGTATAAACTATACAATTCAATTAATTATAATGACAAATAAAAATATAGTTTCACATACAGACAACTAAGCCAGTGTACATATTTCACAAATTTTATTTTTCTCAAGAAGAGTTTTTAGCGGTTGAATTATAATCAATGAATAGATTTTTATATTTTAATCACATCGAACCTGTAAATCCTTCATTTCAGAATCAAGTTATTTTCATTTCATATTGGTGATGGATATTTATATATTTATGTATATATATATATATATATATATATATATATATATATATATATATATATATATATATATATATATATATATAATATATATATATATATGAACTAAGTATACCTATATATACAACAGAATTCTTCGTGTTATCGAGACACGTCCGTGGCAATAAAATGAAGTAAACTAGGACTTTTATTTGAAACTAATGAAACAAACCTACTAGCGGAACTGGTTATACGAGTTAACGAAACATCGAAATCTTCCCATATACCTTTAGACGGTAAATGTTAGAAATATTAAGTTGTTTATCACAATCAACGGAAATGATAGACAGACTGTTTCGCCCTTATTTGGGGCATTTCAGTATCATCCATCGAATAACCAGCTCCGCTAGGTTTGTTTGATTAGTTTCAAACAAATGTCCTAGTTTACTCCATTTTATACCTATATATATATATATATATATATATATATATATATATATATATATATATATATATATATATATATATATATATAGGTGTACTTAGTTTTTATTAAGTAATTAGAAATACCAAATCTTTAAATATTTAGACAAATCTTCATATAGAAATATTTTAGCACCTAATTACTCATAGCTTGCATGGATTTCAAGATCTCTTAGATGTTTATGTTTTTATTGTGAATTAGTGTACTTATTTGTCGACTCGTTTTGAATTTGCTTTGGTAAGTATCAATACATCACTAACAGGGGCTTCTTTCAGTATTGCTCATACCGTCTTCTGAAACGTACGAATAGTAATAACGTGCAGAAATTTATCTCACGAGACTATTCTTTCTAGATCAACGAATTCCCGACAAATCAAAACTTTGGAGGAAGGAAATGGAGGAAAAAACTTCATCGAACCAACCAAAAGAACAGAAGATAATCATTCCCTCCTTCGTGAGGACTCGCCTCCGCCAATTGGTTTCCAGATCGGTTTCTTTGGACATTTCAAAATATCTCTTGCGCCTCAAAAACCTACAGATGTCGGAAGACCTCAAATACTCCGTCCGCCACCTCCAGTACCAAAGGTATCCGATGTAGCGTGCGTGCAGAAAAGCATTGAACCTGTTCGACCTGCACCAATTCCGCCCCTCCAATTTCACAAAGAAATAGAGCCTGTTAGAAGTGCACCTCCTCCTCCCGCAATTACCGCATCTGTAACCTCAACACAACCTCAAAACATTAAATTGACACCAATTGTCCCTGAAACTGTTGAGCTGAATGTTTCACCTGAGAAAAACACGACTAAAACGAATATTTTCAGTAGACCTCTTCGTGTACCATCATTTAAAAAGAATTCATTAACTAATCCTTTCTCGCAGGCAAACCAATCGTCTTTGGCACCTGCGCTGCCACCTCCAAATCCAAATCAGTCTACAAGGCCTGTTATCTCTTCGCCAGTTCTCGAAAGTTCAACTTCCACCGCTAAAGAATTAATGTCGCCTCCTCGAAAAGCACCTATAATACCTCTAAGACCTCAAATTATATTAGAAGAACAAAATGCGAAAAGTATTGATGTTGTAGACTCAATTCCCCCGACCAATACCGCCAGTGCAATATCTTCCGCTGGCAATCCGAAAGAACCATCGAAAGATAGAGGTATTTCACTGAACCGAATTACTTCTTTCTTGAAGCCTTCTGATAAAAAAACTACCGTCCAACATAGACCATCACAAGTTAAAGCGAATAAAATAAATCGTGAGCAACTCCGCTCGATGGAAATTTCTAATCCTATACCTCATGCACATATTGAAGCACCTGAGGATGCTATTAATAGTGAGATACATGCTGTAGTGATGCGTTCCAAAAGTATGAGAAGTGGCGTTGTGAACAAGAGACCAGCCATTCCAACATTTGGATCTATGCGTAATCCAAGTGGTCTAAAGAGGCCAGTTAGTATACCTTGCGGAGCACGTCCTAAGATTCCCCCACCACCACGACCTCCGCCATTGGGACAGAATGAGTATGACGACTGTTTGAATAAGAAAGAGTTATCAAATGACGATTTGCGAAGTCCAACGAGTACTGATAATATATATGCAGTAATCGAGGATTCGCCAAAAAGCCCGGAGAAAATTGCAAACGATTCAATGGGGCTTCTAGGTGAAATTGTCTCTGAGATTCAAAATAGAAACTTTGATTCCATTTACTCGACTTCGACCTTGGCTAGAAAAAGGAAAGAAAAAGAAAATATGCAAAAGGAAGATGAAAGAGATAATATGTCGGTTGATACTGACAACACTTATAGTAATATGAGTAATATAAAATCGAGTGCTAGTTCTACTTCTAGTGGGTATATTCAACCGAATACTCAACTGTCCAGCGGTTATATTCAGCCTTCAGTATTAAAGAAACCAGTTGAAGTTAATAAAGAAAATAACGTAATTAAAGAGACCACAGAAACAAAAGTAGATATTAAGAAGCCAACAGTGCTAAGCAAGACAAATTCAAAGGAGAAATTGTCTTCTGATTCTGCTAGTACTAGTAGAATAACAAAAAAGGATACTCCCGCAGCAAATAAACAGAACAATCCTGTGAATCTGCGAAGTAGGAGGTCTTCTCCGAGTGGTGCTTCTAACAGAAACCGTATAACGAATAACAGTCCAGATCTGGTAACTAGTTGCAATTCGAAATCGAATAAACCGCCTGACGTTTTGAATAGGGGAAATTCGGTACAGAAGAAGCCTTCAGTCAGCGTGAAACCTAGTATAAATGTAACGCCCAAGGTACCTTCCAAATCTGGCGTTAAACCCGCAGCGGGTAAGATTTTACAAAGTAAGAAATCGTCTGACGATCTTACCAGTGATAAGAAAGTTGATACTTCGACGAAAAAAGATATTAAAACTGGAGTTAAGAATTTGCCAAACCGTAGCAACTCTAGAGTAGCTGCCTTGCAGCAGAAATTTCAACAATAATATTTTATATATCCTTTGACAGGGTGATTCAAATTGAAATTAGATCGCAAGAGATCATATTGTGATTTGTGATACTACGATGTATATTTGTTGTAGAAGACTAAATTTCGGCTAGGGTTAATATTTTTTAAATCCTTTCTACAGACTGAACGCTGTACGAGTACGAATAGAACGCTTTTCAAGAATTAAATTTTCGAAAATTTCATGACTATAGCAATATCCGATTTTTCTTCAGAATGTTTATACTTTCATTGGGGGAATATTGTGCCAATATGAATTGTTTTTTGTAACAATAACTTGTCTACTGACCAGCTATTGCAAAAGGAATTATTGTCCATTAATATCATTTTTCGATTTAATCGAGTTTCCTCTCATATAAAATGAAACTTTTCAATTTCAAAACTGTCGAAATTTCAAGATATTATGATTTGCATTTTTCCATATTTTTGTTATGATTCAATCAATTATAAATTAAATTTTTTCTTTGTTAGTGAAATTTTTGCAGACTACTTTCTTATATAATTTTTATATACTTCTTATGTTTGGTTGAATTCGAATAACTATAGAATTTATTTCTTTGAGGTTATTGAATTTATCCATAAGATAAGATTTTAGTGTATGATTTTTTTATGCTTTGTTGACAAAATTCAGGTCCTATATTTCTCTGAAACTGATAGGCTGGCCTAGTAGAAAAGAGAAGAATCTCTTAATGAAGATATATAAACAAAATTGGACTCCTTTACTTTCATTTTTGATTATAGAAAATTTCGAAAATTCGAATTAATTTGTTATTAAATCACATTATTTAAGTATTGAATGAAAAAAGAACAATTTTCAAGTGTAATATTAGAGTGAAGCACTTCAATCAAATTTGTATTTCGATAGAGTTCCAATGATTACTAAACTGCATTTAAAATTTAGATTAGATTTTTTTCATATTGATTTTTTACGAAATTTTCAATGATATTATTATGCTGCGATTTATGATTACTTTTACTTTGGAATATCGTTTTTAAATATTATACTGAGGAGAACACATTAAGCCTGAAAATTCTTGAAAATAACATTGGTATTTTATTGTTTTAAATAATTTTTCTGATGTGTTATGAAGTGAATTTTTCTGTGATATAAATTACTTCTTTTTTTCAAGAAATAACTATCTGAAAAATATGTAATAGTTTTCGCTTGATGTGTTACATATAGCACAACTTATATGATTATTGCTCCTCAGATGTAACACTTAAAAAGACTAGTATGTTTTAAATTCGATTGATTGTGTGTTTGGGAAAATGAAATTCTTCTTCCAATGTGATTTTTCACATTAATATAGGTTATGTTTTCAATTTGTTTCGGAAAGACAATCAAAAACGTTTGGAATAATGTATTTATAAAATGTACATTCGCATTATAATATCTTTCAAGTACTACTCAAGAATTTTTGTATATAAAAACCAAAGACTAAGATATTAGAGTAGTGTTTATTTCATCTATTGAAGTTTGTGAACATGATTTTAGTGAATATATATTTATTGCAACAAAGGCGTTTATTTTATAATATATTAATTTACCTTTTTTGGAATACTCTCAAGAGTCTTACAAAAATACAGTACAGACAAAACATTTCAAATATATATATATATATATATATATATATATATATATATATATATATATAATATATATATAATATATATATATATATATATATATATATATATATATATATATATATATATATATATATATATATATATATATATATATATATATATATATATATATATATATATATATATATACTCACCGACTTAAAATTCGGTACAGCCAAAATTTTGATGAAATTCAATGTATGATAACTTTTTTCTCTATAGTCCGATTCGAATGTTTTTTTTTCTCAAAATA
This sequence comes from Cynegetis impunctata, assembly GCA_030704885.1. Lineage (NCBI taxonomy): Eukaryota > Metazoa > Arthropoda > Insecta > Coleoptera > Coccinellidae > Cynegetis > Cynegetis impunctata. Next base: position 72,179 of record JARQZK010005163.1, read on the forward strand.
TCGAGTTTGAGAGATGTCATTCAGTTTTGAAAAAAAAAAGTTCACATGTAGAAATATAAAGAAAAATGACTAAGAACTATTTTTCCCTGAAGTTTGTAACACCCTATAGAGTAATTCTGTAAGCTAAACTCCAGTGGATGTATTTTTCTGCAAAGTCTGATTAATTTTTAACATTTTGCTTTTTAATTCGTCTCGATATCTTTCTCGGTTGAAAAGATACGAATTTTTTAAGAAAGCATTACACATTTTGCAACAATGATGGTTTGTTTTGGATTCTTTCGGTTTCCCCATAGAAACTTACTCCGCATTCATTAACTATAGACCAGGGTCGATAATTTTTGGAACCAAAAAAAATTATAGTAGGTTGAAACCCATTAGAAAAGGAGGAGAATATAATAAAAATAAAAGGAAAAATAATTCACCGGCGATCTGAGTTCGGGAAAGGGATGGGGGTGAGTTTTCAAGTGTTAAAAACGGTTTATCTCGATTTCCGGCAAAACTATAATTCCTATGGAAAAAAGTCAAATGGCAAAGTTGTAGGTAATGAAAAGATCTAGAACTTCTGTATTCACACTTTTTCACATAACCTCACTATTTATGTGAAAATTTCAAAAAACCAAGTTTTTGGTTTTTTATTTTCATCTTCTACAGAAAAAAATTTTTTCAACGAAATTTGGTGAAAACTTACCTTTTTATGTCCCAAATACACTGAATAATTAAAATTAATGGTGTAAAATGGAGCATATGTTTATTTTTCACAAGAACAAACATCATTATCGCTGTTATTCTGTTGTGTTCAATTTTAAAATTGCAAAATAGTACTCACCAAAACAGAGACCTAGATCGATGATTCACTGGAATGAAAATTTTAATCCATGAATCTTCTCAAATGAAGCATTCAAAGTTTTAATACCTGGAATATATACCTATTACTTGTGATGAGAATTGTTAAAATGAATTGTAGTGTATGTATTCTTAGAATATATAAGTGACCTGGAAGATCCTAGAAACAAAACCAGCAAAGTATCACCCTGTATCTGTTATACCTTATGAAGGTCATATTAAAATAATGGTAAATAATAACAATTTACACATTTATTGAATAAAATAACGCATGACGCACGTTTTGGTGAAACTTCACCTTCTTCAGATGCAAACTGATTTACATTTAACATCTGAAGAAGGTGCTAGGCGCAAACTGGTTTGCATTTAGCATCTGAAGAAGGTGCTAGATGCAAACTGATGGTTTACGTTTAGTATCTGAAGAAGGGGCTAGATGCAAACTGATTTACATTTAGCATCTGAAGAAGGTGCTAGGCGCAAACTGGTTTGCATTTAGCATCTGAAGAAGGTGCTAGATGCAAACTGGTTTACATTTAGTATCTGAAGAAGGTGCTAGACGCAAACTGGTTTGCATTTAGCATCTGAAGAAGGGGCTAGATGCAAACTTATTTACATTTAGCATCTGAAGAAGGTGCTAGTTACAAACTGGTTTACATTTAGCATCTGAAGAAGGTGCTAGATGCAGGCTGGTTTGCATTTAGCATCTGAAGAAGGGGCTAGATGCAAACTGATTTACATTTAGCATCTGAAGAAGGTACTAGTTACAAACTGGTTTACATTTAGCATCTGAAGAAGGTGCTAGATGCAGACTGGTTTGCATTTAGCATCTGAAGAAGGCGAAGTTTCACCGAAACGTGCGTCATGCGTTATTTTATTTAATAAATTGTCATCATTAACCATAGTTTTGATATGTTTATTAAATTACATCATGTATCGGCCCAATCAATCTAAAATTATAAAGGTCACCTTGTATGGACAGTGCTTCATTCGTTTTATGTTGTCTTTAAATCGGTCAGTGTAATTAAGGTTATTTTAATAGTTTCATTTATCTATTTGGAATAGTACCAACAATTTAGTATAATTGATAATTTTTGTACTTACCTTCAGGAAAGAGTATAGCAGAATATTAATTTAAAAACAAATATTCTTGGTTCCAAGTTGAGATGAACGTATTACTTAAAGAAGTTATATTTTTCAGAAAGCATAAAGTACTCAAAGCCACCTTCAGCTCAATAATGATAAGAATATATCCAAAGTAACTTCTTCACTACTGTCTGAACTAAGTAAAAATAAATTTCGAAATTAGGAAGTTGTGGCGAAAATGCGGTTAATGATACTTCGGAAGTTGAGGTAGACAATTTTGAAGCATCTTGTATACATGATTCATTCTGGACGTCCGTACTTCATTGATAAAGTCAGGTTTTCATCCAGAATGATTGTGAAAATGAAATAAGTAGCCACTTTTTATGATTTTCAATTTGTATGAGAATTAATTACAATGAATATCATCACTAGAATGGAAATATTCTTGCTGTTGGTTCAAGTGGTTCTGGTTTATATTTATAGTGTCAATTCATCAAACCCTCAAAAAGGTAAATAGAGAACATATGAAAGAAATGCGGATGGAAAATTCAAATATACCACTGATTAATTCGAGTGTTGTCTGCACCCCACTGCTAATGTTATTATTATATTGTTTGATAACTCTTTATGAAATTCATAGTTACTTGAAATGAGGTATTTTTAATTTATTCGTCTAAATTTTAATTACTATAAGTATAAATATGATAACATCTTGTTCAAAAAAAATTAATTTTCATGTTTCCACTTTGTGTGTATACAGGGGGTCCCAGATAAAACTTTCCAACTTAATATTTAGTTTCGTATAAAATTTTGGAAAAATTCCAAAAACTTCATATTAAACGATTTATTCAGGTGGAAAGTCTCATCTGGAACATTCTGTATATATAATTAAAGATAAAAAAAGAAGTTTTTTATAGGATTATATGAGGGGGGCTAATTAAAAAAAAATTGTGATCTAAATAACCTTTTTACCGAATGCATCATTTCATTTATATTTTCATTCTTTCTTATTGTTTTTTCTTCTTTTCTAAGCACTAATTTAAAATATCCCCTTTTTATTGTAAATAGAAACAGTAGGGATTTTGGCAGTATGAAGAAAATTTCTTGAAAAAATCCACTAAATTCAATCAAGAAAGATTGAGGGTTTTCTCAATCAAAAATTTTATTGAAATATACCTACGGCATTTTTCAGTAAAAAATTTTTTACATCGTAAATTTCTACAAAATTTCCTTACAGGTTTTTCACATCCTTCTGCAGATTTCAACTACCATTCAATTGTAAAACCAGTTTTATATCATAAGAAACTTCGAGAAAGAATCCATACAACAAAAGAATCGGTATATTTTATCTACGGATGTCCTATATGTTATTATTTTCAATTTGTTACAGAATGGTTTTCACGTAGATCATTTATCTATTAGTTTAAATGTTGATAACGAAACATTCGATCTGGATTTGGTATTAAATAAACAGCTACTTCCTGACGGGTTTTTTCACAAGTATCAAGAGAACGGAAACGATAAAATATTCAGGCATAATGGCAAGGTAAGTCAAAATAATATCATTTGCTGGATTACATTGAAGGGAATTTCAATTCTCGATTGAATAGAAGGTATTTGCAATTTTTCGAAAAATTGACTAGGCATGTCGAATTCTGGTACATTGAAGTAACAAATCTTACTTACGATTTTATTTGTGAAATGCAGTGATTGTATCATGAGGAATCATCATCACTCAGCTCTCTGCGTCCACTGCTGAACATAAGCCTCCCCCATTTCTGCCCATTCCTTCCTGTCTTGAGCTCTTTGTATCCAGTTGCCTGCACATCTCTTTAGATCGTCCGCCCAACGTGTAGGAGGTCTTCCTTTACTTCTTTTGTCCAAGCGCGGTCTCCACTCGAGCAGCCTCTTCGTCCATCTCCCGTCCGTCATTCGTGCCACATGTCCAGCCCACTTCCACTTGAGTTTGCGAATTTGGACAGCTACATCTGTGACGCCGGTTCTTCTTCGTAGATCATCATTTCTTATATGATCCCGCAATGACACCCCGAGCATGGACCTTTCCATCTTGCGCTGTGTTACCATAAGTTTGTTAGCACTTGCTGTAGTTAGTGTTAAGGTTTCAGCTCCATAGGTCATGACCGGCAACACGCATTGATCAAACACCTTCCTCTTCAAACATTGTGGTATGTCGCCTTTAAAGACGTCCGCAAGCTTTCCATAGGCTGCCCAGGATAGTATAACTCTTCTTTTTATTTCGCACGTTTGGTTGTCTCTTGATATTTGGACCTCATGACCAAGATAATTATACTTGTTCACCAAAGCTACTTTCTCATCACCAATGAAAATTTGCTCACTGGGAACTAAATTTGTCATATATTTTGTTTTTGAGATATTCATTTTTAGACCTATGTCAGCACATGCGTTTTGTAGTTCCCGTAACATATCTTTAATGTCTTTAAGGTTATCTGCTAGCAAAACTATATCATCCGCAAAACGTAGATTTGTTAAGTTTCGACCGTCTATATTTAGGCCCTTGTTTTCCCAATTTAGTTTTTTAAAAGCATACTCCAAGACTGTTATGAAGAGTTTGGGCGATATCGTGTCTCCCTGTCTGACACCTCTGCCGATTTGAATGCGTTTGGTATTTTTATGGAGTTTTACCATTATTGTAGCATTTTTGTAGATATTGTAAATCAGCTTTGAGTATCTGTAATCAACCCGACATTCCTGTAATGCATTGAGGACCGCCTTCGGCTCTACCGTGTCGAAGGTCTTTTGAAAGTCTACAAAAGCAAATACTAGTGGTCTATTGTATTCGATGCTTTTTTCAATCACCGTTTTTATGCTCTGCAAATGATCATTAGTTCCAAATTTAGCACGGAAGCCCGCTTGCTCTTGAGGAATATAATAAGGCAACTCGATTTTCTTTCACCAGTTCGAAGTATTTCAATGCATTCAATTAGTGTTAGACAATTGTCTCAGTTGTATATATACCACAGGGTTCTGTCATTGGACCACTGCTCTTATTTATATGAATGATTTACCTCAGAACTTGGCATATCATACAGTGGTATATGCTGAGATACAAGCTTAGTTGTGAAAGACAAAGATGAGAAAAACTATTAACTGAGATGCCCACAGGCTAACAAAACAGCGGGAACATGGTTCAGGGCGACTACACTCTTGCTCAACGAAGTTGAAACTAATGCAATTATTTTCACATTATCCCTACCTTATAATACACATAATGCTACCTTCAAGTGAACTAAAATTTCTGGGCGCTTTCCTAGGTAACCGACTCACATGGAGAGATCATTGTCAAAGGTTACATACTAGCATTTTTTCTATTAGAAGCAAAGCAGCAATAATTGTCTATTATGAACTTTTTCAATACATGATGCTGTACGCTCTGGGCTATGGGGAGGGACTTGTCACATAAAAGAGATTCTTTGTGCCAAAAGGAGGCTCTTAGGTCCACTACTAGCAAATATTCGAAAAACACAATATATCAACTGTTGTAGGTAAACTGACACTTAGGCTAGTGATGAATATTGTGAATAAACCCACCACGCAAGCAAGAAGATCAGCATGTAAACCATATGGTATCAGATCTAGTGAAGGCCTCAACATTGTGAGAGTAAGATTTGGTACTGGCATGAGAACAAATGAAGAAGTTAGATACCTATGCAAAATAGACTTTCCATTCAATGGAGAAAATTACAGAAAACTATTTTTCGGAAAAATTTTAGAGATTATCTTCTAGAAAACCTACCTTAAGGCCTGGATGACTTCAATGTGAAAGTTTAAAATTGATTTGAATCAAGAATTATTTGAAATTTGTTCATTATATTTCATTTGTATCTCTGCTACTATGTGACCAAATATAGGTACTATCTATCAAGCTGAATAGATATATATATATATATATATATATATATATATATATATATATATATATATATATATATATAGTATATATATATATATATATGAATCAGAGAAAGATTCCGGGGTTCAATCCGATTTTCGGAAGTTTTTTGTTGGCGCTGAAGAAGCACCGTTTGTTTCACGACGTTTCGCCCAAAATCTCATTTGGCATTTTTCAAGTGCTGCTGTACGTCTGGTGACTCGACGGCAACACCAGAGACGTACAGCAGCACTTGAAAATGCCAAATGAGATTTTGGCGAAACGTCGTTGAAACAAACGGTGCTCTCAGCGCCAACAAAACATCCGAAAATCGGATTGAACCCCGGAATCTTTCTCTGATTCATTCCACCCATCCGAGAAAACATACGATATAACATATATATAATATATATATATATATAATATATATATATATATATATATATATATATATATATATATATATATATATATATTGATATGAAGCAGCAGAATTATCGGTCTATGCCCGCATATGTCGAAGCAGCCGTTGACACGTGTTTCCGGACTCGTTTGGTCCTCATCAGAACGGCGTAGCCAAGTATGCGATGGAAAACCTGGATTTGAAACAGCAACAAGATCAAGCAGAATCCCCTGCTTTCGGGAATTCAATCACACATTTGTGGTATTTCACCACTGTAAAAATTGCAGTTTAAGTAGGTAGGTAGGTACCTATTTCGTGAAAGAAAAAAAAAATTTTGAATGAATAGATGACTTGATTTTATTATTGGCTGAGAAGAGTCTATAAGTTACTTATTTTATAGACTACTCGAAAGTGAAAAACTATCAATAGCTCAGGGTGCTTGTTTTACTATATTTAAGTAACTTTAAATTATAAGGCGGTTGACCTGTGAAATCCTAAAAATTATATCGCCTATGAGGTATATTATTAGCCTCCTCAAACCAAACCTCACGTAGCCGCCACTGATAATATTATATATGTATATATATATATATATATATATATATATATATATATATATATATATATATATATATATATATATATATATATATATATATATATATATATATTTGAATGTATGGATAGTTCCTGACAATTTTGGTAGATGGCGTAGGCAGGTGTGAATATATCAGAACAATTAAGAACAAATGACATGCGTACATATCTTGAAAGACAGTACTTCAGGCACAATTGAATACATTTGGTAACAATACGTTAATTATTATCAATTTCATAGGCTTTTAATATGGAAGACTATTTCAGACATTTAATACGTTTCTTGTACCGGAATGCAAAAATACCACACAAGTTCATGGCGAAGGAGCTGTAGCTGGAAGAACTGTGCGGAAGTGGTTTGCTAGATTTTCACTGCGCCATCTACAGCTCGCCTTCTAGATAACAATTGAACAAAAAGTACAGAGAAAGCTTTAAATTGCTTGTGTTTCAAATATTCTTCTAATTCTATACTAACTTTCCGGACAACCCTTTATATATCACTAAAAGTAGAATGATTACAACTCATACTTTTTGCCATTTATTCCAATGAATATTTCAAGGACTCGGAGCTTTGTGAATATCAAGGTAGAGTTCATGGAAAGGATAACTCTTGGGTAGCTCTATCTACTTGTGAAGGTATCAACGGGGTGATATTTGATGGTATGGAGCTTCATTACATTTCCAGTCAGAGGAACAGTTCAAATTCAGCTACCAACAGCTCAAATATCGAGCATTTTTTCTACAGTCATTCGAATATAGCATTGCATAACAAGAGCTGTGGTGAGATGGATCCACACGAGCACATTTTGAGAGTAAGTAGGTATTTTCGACATCGTTATATAGGTAACAATATTTTAGTCGATTTTTGAAATTACTGTTTTTTGTTCATTGAAGTTCTCATATTTTTTAACTGAGAGTTTAAGTAGAAATTTTTTATTTTCATTACAAAAATAAATAGTTAATACTGAATTTCAAGAATTTTCCAATTAAAAATGAAAATCTGTTGTATTTTCGGAATTGTTAATATTCATTCTAAATTCATATTTGATCTATCTAAAACACTGATCCCAATTTATATATATATATATATATATATATATATATATATATATATATATATATATATATATATATATATATATATATATATATATATATATATATATATATATATATATATATATATATATATATATATATATATATATATATATACAGGGTGTCGCACCGGGAACTGAATCGATCGATATAGAACAAAGTACTGATCAGAAAATTTTGAAAATTTAGATGATTACTAATGTCGGTGTGGCCAATCCAACCAAAATAATTACAAACAGCTGGCACTTCCGCTTATACCGGAAGTCGATACCAACTTTCTTATTTCAAATGGAACACCCTATATATTTTAGGGTTTTCGAAAAGAGCATAAAATTCTGAGTCGAAAATGTGAAGATTACCCTATGCCTAAACCTAGCCGTTTCAGAGATATTTGACATTTTATAGAAAATTTGACAGGTGCAACGGTTTACAAGAACCGGTATAGCTTTCTTACTGTAAAAGATACTCATTTGCTTCTTGTCACATGAAAAGAACACAAGAAGAACTACGTTTTACAACAGAAATTAATTCAATCATATTATACCAAGTGTTCCATTTTTTGCGTTACATTTCGTCAACTTCAAACCGCGAAAACTTGTTTAGGTCAAATGGAACATCCTGTATTTTTTACGTCAAGTTATGTAAAATTGAATTTTCTTTTTCCTGATATTAGCATTGTGGGGTTTAAGGTTACAACTTTTTGAAAATTTGTGATTTTATTAGAAATTCATGAATTGTTGTAATCATTTCATCAAAATAGCCATGATTAGAAACAATCAGTCATTATCTTTATGTCAAAAAATGTCAGCATGTTTAAATTATACCAACGAAAACTTTTTAATTTGTTTATTGTGATGAAGTAATAACAAGAACTTGCAGCCCATTTAAACTCACAAAAATTTTATCTTCTCAGAAAATCTGTTTCCTTAAATCCTTGAACCATATGGAATAAAAACGGATGAAACTTATGTTTTAATAAGATTCTTGTGAATTGAATCCAGATCAGCTTGTCTTAATGACATCCTTGGAAATGCATGAAAATATCCCAGAATGACTATTTCTATGTTTTCGTCATAAACAATAGGCTTTCTTCTTTGAATTTTTGCCTTGACAGAGCCAAAAATTTTCCAGTATGTGTTTTACAGTGTTTGGTGACGGTTTCTGTCTTTCTGGATATCGACTAGCAAATGTGCTGCAAGTTCTTGATATTACTTTATTACATTCTCCATAAATAATAAACAAATTTAAAAAGTCTTCGAGGGTATAATTTACACGGGCTGGCATTTTTTGACATAAGATAATCACTGATTGTTTCTAATCATGGCTATTTTGATGAAATGATTACAGCAATTCATGAATTTCTAATAAAATCACAAATATTTCGAAAAGTTGTAAACTTAACTCCCACAATGCTATATCAGAAAAAAAAATTCTATTTCACATAACTTGACGTAAAAAATACAGGGTGTTCCATTTGACCTAAACAAGTTTTCGCGGTTTGAAGTTGACGAAATGTAACGCAAAAAACGGAACACTTGGTATGATATTATTGAATTAATTTCAGTTGTAAAACGTAGTTCTTCTTGTGTTCTTTTCATGTGACAAGAAGCAAATGAGTATCTTTTACAGTAAGAAAGTTATACCGGTTCTTGTAAACCATTGCACCTGTCAAATTTTCTATAAAATGTCAAATATCTTTGAAACGGCTAGGTTTAGGCATACGGTAATCTTCACATTTTCGACTCAGAATTTTATGTTCTTTTCGAAAACCCTAAAATATATAGGGTGTTCCATTTGAAATAAGAAAGTTGGTATCGACTTCCGGTATGAGCGGAAGTGCTAGCTGCTTGTAGTTATTTTGGTTAGATTGGCCACACCGACATTAGTAATCATCTAAATTCTATAACGATCGATTCAGTTCCCGGTGCGACACCCTGTATATATATATATAATATATTTAATATGGTGTCTTTTCAGTATAAAAGAAATTTGGCCGAAAACCACCCACTTCGTGGACCTTATAATGCTGATAAATTATCAAAATATGTTGAATTGATGTTAGTCATTGACAATAAAGAATATAATGCATTTGGAAGAAATAGGTATAGAGTAGTGCAACATGGAAAAAGTATCATCAATCTGGTTAACGCAGTGAGTAATAAATATTTTGTACTATCCACTTATTGAAATAATTTGTTGATTTTAATCTAAACTTAATGGAAGTTAATCTTCATATCAACTATTGTTCATTATGTATTACTTGAGAAATTGTAGAAAATTATATTTGGAGTATATATTATGATAAGTAGGGGTTAAACACGCTTTCAATAGCTTAATTTATATATATATATATATATATATATATATATATATATATATATATATATATATATATAATATATATATATACATATATATATATATATATATATATATATATATATATATATATATATATATATATATATATAGGTATATATACAATGGGGGATCAAGAAGGGACTTAGGGGGGCACGTCCCTCAAGGCTAATTTTTTTGGGTATGTATTTATTTACATTATTATTATTTCCATTTTTAATTTAAACATTTCATAAATTACTTTCCTGTGTGGTATTCCATACCCCCCGACCACCCGCCGGTGCCACCCCTAAACATAAATCCTGGATCCGCCTCTGAATATACAGGTGCGTATCCAGGACAGGAGGGATACGATCGCACCCCCAATTTAAATTTTTTATTTACAGTAAATGATTGGTCCAATTTGAAAAATTATATTTTACCAAGATAATTTATCATATACGTGTATTCGACAGCCTCCTCAAAAAATAATATATATATATATATATATATATATATATATATATATATATATATATATATATATATATTCCTCAATTAAGTGGAGAAGCTCTTAGCTTGACTTCGCTGAGGTTGAAATAAAGTCCTTTATTATAATTATTATTATTATTATTATATATCTGTTTATGAGATTTTACACTCTATTATTTAGATTAAGTCCAGTTTTGATTGTGTTGACTTACTATGTAATTATTGATAGTGAATAAATTTCTATTCTGTATTTGTATATGTCTATATATAAATATATATATATATATATATATATATATATATATATATATATATATATATATATATATATATATATATATATATATATATAATTTAATTTTTGTTGCAGTATTATTCAGTATTGAATATTTTCGTTGTTCTAATAGGAATAGAAATATGGAGTGAAAGAGACGAAATTTCATTTTCTGGAGGATCTACGCTGTCTAATTTTGCAGAATATAGAATAAACAAACTCTTAAAATATCACCCAAATGACAACGCCCAACTCTTAGGGTGAGACATAAAAAAAAATTCGTCAAATTGCTACTTGTTCAGTTTATTCTTTCAGAAAATTTAATTTGGGAAATAGCGAAGTAGGTAAAGGTTACACAGGTACGATATGTTCATTTGAGAAATCCGTCGCCGTAAATAAAGACCACTCCGACGTGATTGGAATTGTGGCAGGAACAATTGCTCACGAACTGGGGCATAATTTCGGTATGTTTTTTATGTTTTTTTTTTCTGAAATCGTTACATATAGCATTCTAATTGTAGACATACTGTAGTTGAGTATGCAAAATTTACTGAACGCGGTTTCTCTTTTGATTGTTGTTTAGTGTATGTAGCAGTGTGGAAAAATGCATGTTTCCAATCGAGAATGTGGTGCATTTATTTTATTTTATTTTTATTTATTTATTTATTTCTAAGGAATACAAACAGGTGAATTTCACACCCAAAATAGTATTCACAAAGTAAACTTAAATTCTAATAACAAGTACAGAGAAAAAAAATATATAAATCTAACTAACTGGAAATTGACCAAAAATAAAACAGCGCTTAATTAGTGAAAAAAGGAATATAGAAAACAGATAACATTGTTCACCTCATATACACAACAAAAAAATGTTTCACAATTCATTAAGAAATTTCTGAATCAATGTCCTCTTAACAGTATATACACTATCATGAAAAATATCAATGTTACACGCATAAACATTAGAGTCTCTAAGTATTCTATATAAAGGAGAATTCTGAGCGCTTCTAGTATTCCTCAGCGGAAGGTAAAAAGTGTTATGATGCCTAGACAATCTGCCAGGTACAAGAAAAGAAACTCCATCAAGAACGAAACCAGGTTCGCGAAGATTCTCAAGAATCTTGATCAGAAATATAATACCACTCAACTTCCTACGAAACTCCAAGCTCACCATCCCAAAATGTATCATACGTATATTATAATTCTCGGGGTTGTGCGTCTGAGTAATGAGACCACATCTAAAGCCAAGAAATCTCAGAAATTTCATCTGAACCCTTTCCAAACGTGAGATGTAAACCTGATATTGAGGACTCCAAACAATTGTCACAAAATTTAGTTTACTGAATATATATGCGTAGTAAATGGTCATGAGAGCTTTGGTGTTCCTAAACTGTGTACACTGTCTAATTACGTAACCCATCATTTTATTGCTACTGTTAACCACTGATTCCACATGATGACGAAACAAAAGTCTAGAGTCGAGAATCACCCCCAAGTCTCTGACTCTATCCGTCCTCACAAGGATAGTATCGTTAACAGAATAATTATATCGCAGGGGATCCTTATTGCGCGTAAAAGAAACGACATAACACTTTGCTATGTTTAGGAACAAACTGCTATCAATGCAGTATGAACTAAAGTTATTTAACTCAGTCTGCAATTTGACACAGTCATGTATATTATTCACCACCGAAAAAATCTTTAAGTCATCCGCAAAAAGCAGTATCTTACATTCCTTGAAACAATATTTTATTCTATTGATATAAATTAGAAAAAGTAGCGGACCTAAATTGGACCCCTGGGGTACACCTGACGTGACAGAAAATGGCACGGAACAGAAACCCTGAACCGACACGTACTGGGACCTATCTGTTAAATAGGATTGGAACCATCGCAAAACGATACCATGCACACCGACCCCAGCGAGAGCTGCTAATAGACAGTTTATATCAACTTTGTCAAATGCCTTGCTAAAATCGGTGTACACGACATCAACCTGCTTCCGGTCATCAAGCTTATTAGTCAAGTATTCCAGAAAAGTCACCAAGTTTGTCTTGTCATTCTGGCGGGAAGGGCGTGGGAAGGATGCGCATACACGCGCCCCGGAAATCGGTTGAATTCGGGAACAGTGATTCGTAGACAGGGCTGGATTAACCATTAGGCAGAGTAGGCAACTGCCTAGGGGCCCCGCATCAAACACGGGCCCGTGCACGCAACAAGAAAAAAAAGAATTTATATGAAATTCCTCAACAATATTATTGCTTTCTTTCGACGCATGTTGTTAATTGATGAAATACTTCATGCATACAGAACCATCTAGTATCGAGTAGTAGAACTAATAAACTGTCTTCGTTCAACAATGTCTCAGAACCGCTTGAATTCATTGTCGATAATGGTCATTGAAAATGATGTATTAGAAAGGCTCAACTTCCAAGATGTTTTAAATTATTTTGTTTCTAAAAAAGTTAGAAGAGTTAATAATTAAACTTACTGTACTGTACAAAAACAATAAATATCTTGGAAGTTGACTTTTTCCAATTTGTACTTTACAAAACTGTTTTCTTTAGTTTATTATATTTTATTGCGTTTAACAAGATCAAATTTAAAATAACCGCGTCCTGTCTCATTTATCTTTCCTAAATCATCATGCAACCTGGATCATCATTCATCACTTATCTATAACCTATTCATTAAGACCATTTCAATAAAGCTCAAGAGTCAGGTAAGGTGATGCTGCAGCATCAAGTCAAAGTAACCATTTTGTTGCAATATCCCATAAGACTTCGAAGTAACAGGCTCCTGGAGTCGATCATCTGGAAATAACTTACATCCTTTTATCAACTTGAAAGGACCTGGTGCCCGGACAGGGTTGTTGCTTAGGGGCCCGGACAGGGTTAATCCGGCTCTGGTCGTTGAAATTCATTCTAGTTTTCCACAACTTTTTGGTCATATTTTCCCATAAAATACATACTATTGCAATGTACCCAAAGTAAGCAGTAAGGTGCAGGAGTAGTTTTTTTAATCCATTTCAGACCTTCTAGTCCACGATTTTCGAAATATATATATATATATATATATATATATATATATATATTATATATATATATATATATATATATATATATATATATATATATATACATATAAATATACATTAACATATACATATACATATACATATACATATACATATACATATACATATACATATACATATACATATACATATCCATACAAGGGCGCACCCAGGATTGAGTTTCGGGGGGGGGGCTGCATCAAAATGTAACATTTAAGTAAGAAATGAAATAATTTATTCATTAAATCAAAACCTTCATATATATGTTGTATATAAAACAAAACATATATTTACATATTGTACTATTGTACAAAATTCGCTAAACCAACATGTAAAATGTATGTAAGAAACAACATTTATTCCTCAAATTCTTTTGTTACTATAATAAATCTCGGGGGGTGGTGATCTGCAGCCCCATGGCTCCCCTCTTGGGTGCGCCACTGTATATATATATATACAGGGTGATTCATTAATATGTGTAAATATTTTAACAGGGAAATTTTGAGCTCAAAATATGAAGATCTAACCCAATTTGCTAATACAAAATATTTCTCCTTACTGATTTACAGGGTGTTTTATTTAGATTATTGAAAATGAAATTTGTTCATTACTCGAATGCTGCTTGATATTTCTTTATGATATTTGGCAGTAAGTTGAAATAGTTTTGGAGACATCAACTTATAGTAAAGAAGACTTTTTCGCTGTCACCAGTGGCGTACGGCAGGGGCACGGGAAGAGTTCTTGTTTGCTAAATTCTACGCCACTGGCAGAATTGTCGTTTTAGTATAATTTTTTGATTCTCCAATATTTTCTCTGTAAATTAGGCACTCCTGGTTCGTAACGCCAGAGCCACTATTTTTCGAGATATTTAACGTTGAACATATGGCTGCACAATTCTTTTGATTTTTATGTAAGAATCATGTCGGTGTTTTTTGTCATACGATTGGATGTATTACTTAAAATAATCATTATTAGGTATTTTTTTTCAATTTATAATAATATTAACAAACAATTTAAAACAGAACAACTACAAAAATATCCAGCGCTACATAAAAAAGTCAAAATAAATAATTAATTATCAAGATCTTCTTTAAAATTTTTGGAAGAATATCAAATTTATGAACAAAACTTAAAAACAATTAACAACAAATGTTCAATGTGATCTCCGTTAACCTCAATGAGATAATCCATTCTTTCGCTAAACGATCTTCTAACTTTAAAAAATATGTTGGCTGGTTCGCAATAAAATTAGCGGAATTTACAATTTGCTGCCATAGTTCCTGGCATATATTTATCGTTTGGGATATTTTTGTAGTTGTTCTGTTTTAAATTGTTATTTTTAATATTATTATAAATTGAAAAAAATACTTAATAATGTTTATTTTACGTAATACATGCAATCGTATGACAAAAAAACACCGACAGACTCGTACTTAAAAATTAGAAGAATTGTGCAGCCATATGTTCAACTTTAAATATCTCGAAAAATAGTAGCTCTAGCGTTACGACACAAGAGTGCCTTATTTACAGAGAAAATATTGGAGAATCGAAAAATTTTACTAAAATGACAATTCTGCCAGTGGCGTAGAATTTAGGAAACAAGAACTCTTCCCGTGCCCCCGCCGTACGCCACTGGTGACAGTGAGAAAGTCTTCTTTACTATTATTTGATGTGTTCCAGAATACTATAACTTGCTGCCAAATACCATAAAGAAATATAGAGCAGCATTCAAGTAATGAACAAAACTCATTTTTAATAATCTAAATAAAACACCCTGTATATCAGTAAGGAGAAATATTTTTTATGAGCAAATTGAGTTAGATCTTCATAATTTGAGCTCCAAATTCTCCTGTCAAAATATTTACACATATTAATGAATCACCCTGTATATATATATATATCAAAATTGAAAATGAATCTTTGGAGATAGTGGACGAAATTAAATATTTAGGAGTGGTAATTGATAGAAAGCTGAATTTTAAAACACATTTTTCAAACGTGACACAAAAAATTTCTATTAAAGTTATTTACCTATATAGACTATCAGACAATCTAAACCTGGATACAAGAAAAAACTTATATAATTTACTAATATTACCACATTTAAACTATTGTTCCAGCCTGCTGTACTTTAGTAACAAATGTGTAATTGATAATTTTCAACTTCTCCAAAATAAAGCTTTGAGAAACGATATTAAGAGCCAACAGATACACACCAATTGAACACATGCTGTCGATCTTGGAATGGTTGAATGTTAAAAACCTTCTTAAATATAATGTACTGGTTTTGGTTTCAAAAATAAAGTATGGTATCCTTCGTGAAAACGTACTAAATATGTTCAAGCGAAACTGTGATATTCATGGCCACAATACAAGAAATAGAATGAACTTTCACCTGTCAGAGACAGGCGTGAAAAGACAAAACTGTTTATGTCATAAAGGTCTTCAAATGTTTAACGAGTTACCAATCAGTGTGAAGAATCAATCATCCCTAAACAAGTTTAAATCATCACTGAAAGAATATTTATTATTAAATCAAAAACCTTACTAGTATTAATTGAAATAAAACAGACTTTTAAATTTAATCTAGTATATTTTGGTTAAGTTTTATCATAGTTTTTAAATATTTTATTTTCATGCTTTATTTGTGTCAGAAATGTGTGAATTTATGTAGCTTTATAAGCTAAATAAAAACCTTTGAATTGAATTGAAAACTTCACAGTTTTCGATTTTCACTATATTTTGTTAACATGACAATTGTTTCGCCAATACACACACACACAGTGGCTTCTTCAGATGTATATTACATACTAACTTTTACAACGAGAATACTGAAAGATGAAAGAAGGAAATACAATAAGAATGGAGAAAAACTAAATGTAATCTCTTAGCAGGTAGAAAGTACAAACTTTTAATGAATTGGGAAAACATAATAGGCATAAATATTCAGTATTACATCTAGAAAAGATTTAACAACGATGAACTATTCATATCTAATTGGTCATTTAACAAATTATTGTTTCATACTCTTAATTTCAGGAGCTTCTAATAAATTGAGTTTGTAGCCTTTCTTTTCTATATGTAATATTTCAAATTCACTATTAAAAATATGATTTTGTTCTAGGAGATGTGATGCATAAGTAAAATCTAATTATTCCTTGTCGTAACTTCTTTTATGTTCTGATATTCGAACTCCAAAGTTCCTGCCACTTTGGCTAACATATACTTTAGGACATGCTCATGGCAACATGCGGTTCCTCATTCCTACACCCCCTGGATAAAAATTAAAGGAGAAACCACATTCGGGAAATAATTTGTAGCAAATATTTAATTTTTGTATGTAATTTTGTGTAATAACACACGTGTTATTTTGTAACTTATTTTCGTATTCAGGTATGCATCACGATGATAAAACTTGCAAATGTCCAGGAAGACAGTGTCTTATGTCACCTGTATCCTCGAGCGCAAATAAATGGTCCTCCTGTAGTTTGATTTACTTACTGATGTCGTTCACTCATGGATTAGATTATTGCCTTCGAAATGAACCAAAAAAATTACTCGACTATCCTTCCTGTGGAAATGGATTCGTCGAGCGGGGAGAAGAATGTGATTGTGGATTACCCGAATTTTGTAATAATACTTGTTGCAACGCAACATCCTGTATGTTAAATACGAACGCTAGTTGTGCTTCAGGGGACTGCTGCGATTTATCAGTACGTATTTTTTTTTAGGATTTATAATTATCGTTGACTGATGATGTTAATTTACTCGTAGAAACGTATAATCAGTAACTATAATACTCTGTATAGTAATCAGTAACTATAATAAGAATATAGTTAAGGTACCTATTCAATAATTAAAAAATCATAAAGTGAAATATAATTCCTTTTCTCAGTTTACATGATTTTTTTTTGGTTCACAGGTTTGTAAACTAAAAAATGCCGGTACCTTATGCCGATCAGCTGATTACGAATGTGATTTACCGGAATATTGTACTGGTGATTCCGAATTATGTCCAGGAAACACTTACAAGATGGACACTGAACTTTGTGCTCATGGAAAGGTAAATAATACTTCACAATGGCTTGTGAATTAGGCTAGCAGGAGTTGCTGGTTTCAATTAATAATAATGAGTTTATAATAATAATAATGAGTTTATTTGCCCCCAAGTGTACAATATATAACGAAAAATATTTCATGTAAATTCGGTATATAACATAAGAATTTTTTATACAATTTTTCAATCAAACTGAAGTTACACTCGTGAGTCCAAATAAAAACCTGAAATGTACAATGTACAAAGATTTTGGCTGTCTATGGGAAAAATGATTTACTATATACTAGATATTAACGCCTATATTATATAATGCGCAATGATAAGGTCCGCAAAATAGCGCACTATCACAGAAATTTTATATATATATATATATATATATATATATATATATATATATATATATATATATATATATATATATATATATATATATATATTTATATATATATATATATTTTTATATATTTTTATTTTTATATATTTATATATATATATATATATATATATATATATATATATATATGTTTAGGTGAGATGAAATTAAGAAAAGAGTTTACTAAGAGAATAAACATGTAGTAGCAAGTATCAATGTGTGCATATGAGTGTTACAAAGAAAAATAATATAAATGGTAGCAACACCAACAACAACAAAAGGGACAGCAATTAAAATACACTAGCATGGAAGCTAATTGTTTTAAATTGAATGTAGCAAATTTCTCACATCTCATGTATATGATCATTATTATTTTATGTGACTAAAGTATCTGCGTTTAGTAACATTCATTGAGAGTAAATTTAAGTTATATTTCTTTACAAAAAAACTATATATTCTTGCAACTAGATGTTCAACATCTGTATGTGCAATTATTATTATTATTATTATAATTCATCAGACAACACATATACTATATATATATATATATATATATATATATATATATATATATATATATATATATATATATATATATATATATATATATATATATATACAGGGTGTTTCTGAAATGATGCGAAAGATTTCAATGGGTGATTCTTCAGCAAAAATTAAAGGGGGTCTTACATATAACTTTTTGCTCAACACCCTTTTCCCTCCAAGTTACAGCCCTTTGAAATTAGTAGAAAAAAAATTGTTTTTATTCAATACATCCACTTAGGAAAAACTAGAGGAATGAAATTTGGCAGATAACTGCTGCTAATAAAATGGCAGTTTTTGAGTGTTTTTGTTATACTAAAATGTTAGCACAAGGGGCTGAAAAAAACAACCCCTATAATATTTTGCATCAGAACTTTTTAATGCGCTTATACTTTCCTGTTTAAAAAATATATTGGAAAAGACAGACTCAATCTGCAACTTTTTATGTTTTGACTTTTTATCATAAAGTTGTTAGTTTGATCACAAAAAAATAAAATAGTGCTCAGACTCTTCCCATAAATTCACAGAGAGGTTATCATTTATTTAAAAAAACAAGTAAGCTGCTGTCAAATGAAGTCATATGACAAATAGTTTTATTGTCCTGATTTTTTCTAATTTCTAGACAGTTTTATAATGACTTCAAACATTTTTCACAACTAAATAAAACTTTATTGAAAGAATGGCATTTTTTATTTAGTTGAAGAATATTGCAAATTAGAGCGGATTGAACAATAATTGTACTACTAATAACAATTAACAAACTTTTTGACATTTGACAGCAGCTTACTTGTTTTTTTTTTTAATAAATGATAACCTCTGTGAATTTATGGGAAAATAGTCTGAGCACTATTTTATTTTTTTGTGATCAAACTAACAACTTTATGATTAAAAGTCAAGACATAAAAAAGTTGCAGATCGAGTCTGTCTTTTCGAATATATTTTTTAAAAAGAAAAATATAAGCGCATTAAAAAGTTCTGGTGCAAAATATTATAGGGGTTGTTTTTTTCAGCCTCTTGTGATTACATATAAGGGTAACAAAAACATTCAAAAACTGCCATTTTATTAGCAGCAGTTATCTGCTGCTATTCTTCCAAATTTTTCCAAAGTGGATGTATTAAATAAAAACAATTTTTTTCACCTAATTTCAAAGGGCTGTAACTTGGAGGGAAAAGGGTGTTGAACAAAAAGTTATATGAAAGACCCCCCTTAATTTTTGCTAAAGAATCACCCATTGAAATCTTTCGCATCAATTTAGAAACACCCTGTATATATATATATATATATATATATATATATATATATATATATATATATATATATATATATATATATATATATATATATATATATATATATATATATATATATATATATATATATATATATATATATATAGTTGATGGAATCCGTCGTTGCTACGTGATAACTTAACATGATGAACAAAAACAAAACTAAAATTCCTAGGAATTTGAATTCTCTTACATTCAACATTTATAGAAAACTAACCTTCACAGATACTTTAATTCACAGCGACAGTAACCAACACATTAAAATAAAACTCAGTGCTCTTCATTTGTTCATACATAGGTTGTTCACTATTCCATTATCGGAAACAGATTTTCAAACCGAAGTTAATACAATTAAATTATTAGCCACCAATAACGGTTACAATGAAAGTCTTAACGATAAGCTCATTGGGAAAAATCGAATAAAGAATCTGTTGCATCCAATATACCCCACGCAGTCGGAATCATTGGTATTCGAGGAATACATACATTTTTACCTGCGTACTTTCCGTTAATAATGGTGGCCTCAATCAAATTCGGCATAAGTCTTTTTACCGAAAGTCGAGTACCGTTGCAAAGTCGCGGTGGATTCAAATTACGCAATATCATAATAACTGTACCAACTTTGAGTTGCAAGTTATGTGTTGGAAATCCTGGTAACTCCAGAGAGTTCAAAAACTCCGTTGGATAATTTACTACATCATCGGGATGAGTAGCTGTCAAACAATGTATCACGCACCGTCGCCATCTACTTAAAATACATGCTATGTATCAGAGATAGCGCTGTATGTGAAAAAAGATGTGGTGATGATAATTGATTTTCCCGCTTTTCTTATGAAAATTTTCCTGAATTTTCTTTCCAACGAATGCAAAACCGTGGAAATCGGTTCGTGCGTTCTGGAGTTATAGCGTCAGGAAGGAAAACCCGACTTATTTTTATATAGTAGATAGTAAATTACCCCTTGTAAACGAACAAATAGATTTTCAGGTATCACCTTTGCTTTTGTCTAAAATAAGATGTAATACTCTCCCGTCTTGATAAAGAGTTCATAACTCGAAACATGTCGACTATCCTTTATTGCTAAATACAGTATCTAAATATTTTTATGTAGTGAAACATAAGCCAAGTGTGTTTGTGTACTTCCCAATAAATTATGTTTCGAATTTGAGTAGCAAAATTTGTAACAGGCTATCGAAAAATAACGTTAAAACAATTTCTACAAATAAAAGAAACTTGAAGTCATTCTTGGTCAATAATAAAGAGAAATCCAACATCGGAGAAAACAGTGGTGTTTACAAAATATTTTGCGACGAATGTCCTGCTTTTTATATTGGACAAACAGGAAGGAATATAAACATTCGTGTTGAAGAACATAAAAAGTCAATTTTACAAAATAAAAATACCACTGGCTTCTCCAAACATTGTATAAAATTTAATCATTTCCTGGATTTCAACAAAACCCATTTGTTACATTCAGGTAACAAAGGAAAGCGCCTTGACCTTCTTGAAGTTCTGGAAATAAGTTCCGCCCATAATCGTCAATTACCCCTTGTAAACGAACAAATTAATTTTCAGGTAACACCTTTGCTTTTGTCTGTTTTATAAAATAAATTCTCTCCTGTAGTCAGTCTTGATAATGAGTTCATAACTCAAAACATGTCGACTATCCTTTACTGCTAAATACAGTATCTAAATATTTTTATGTAGTGAAACATAAGCCAAGTGTGTTTTATTTTAAAGTTTTAGTTATAGCTTATAATGATGATTATGCATATGATTATCGGGTTATAATGATCATTGAAATATTTTTTTTCGTATTTCAAATATTTAAAAAAAATAAGGAATCTTTGGCTGTAAATACTCCTATATCTGTAAAATTACATCATTTGATTTCCTAGTATTTCACGGTATAAAATATATACAAGTAGAGCTGAGTGTTCTTTATATTGTTTACATTTCCAAATACGATAAACTCTCCTAGGATCTTTTTTTCATTAACTGTGATCTGTTGCATTCAATATACCCCACGCAAACTATTAATGAAGAACAAAAATACTTCCCAATAAATTATGTGCCGAATTTGAGTAGCAAAATTTGTAACAGACTATCGAAAAATAACATGAAAATAATTTGTACAAATAAAAGAAACTTGAAGTCACTCTTGGTCAATAATAAAGAAAAATCTGACATCGGAGAAAACAGTGGTGTTTAGAAAATATTTTGCGACGAATGTCCTACTTTCTATATTGGACAAACAGGAAGGAATATAAAAATTCGTGTTGAAGAACATACAAAGTCAATTTTACAAAATAAAAATACCACTGGCTTCTCCGAACATTGTATAAAATCTAATCATTTCCTGGATTTCAGCAAAACCCAATTGTTGCATTCAGGCAACAAAGGAAGCGCCTTGACCTTCTTAAAATTCTTGAAATAAGTTCCGCCCATAATCGTCAATTACCCCTTGTAAACGAACAAATTAATTTTCAGGTAACACCTTTGCTTTTGTCTGTTTTATAAAATAAATTCTCTCCTGTAGTCAGTCTTGATAATGAGTTCATAACTCAAAACATGTCGACTATCCTTTACTGCTAAATACAGTATCTAAATATTTTTATGTAGTGAAACATAAGCCAAGTGTGTTTTATTTTAAAGTTTATATAATCATTCGTTATAGGCATATTGCTATCAGGGTTACTGTAGGACAAGAACAGACCAATGTAAACTTCTCTGGGGATTGAGTGGGGAATCTTGTGACGAGAGTTACAACAAAAATTTGAAAGGAACCGCAGATGGAAATTGTGGATACAATAAATTCCGCAAAACTTATATGAATTGTCAAAATGAGTTAGTAGCAATAAATCCAAATTTGCTCTTAAAAAATCAATAACGCTTATGTATTTCAGAAATAAGTTATGTGGTAAATTGCACTGTCACAGTTTGAACGAAAATCTGGACTTTGGCTTGTGGAATAATATCTTCTCATATTTGACATTTAGTGCAAACGGATCATCATTATGTCGATCAATATCGAGCGATTTTGGAGTTGATGTAGTTGATCCTGCTATGGTACCTAATGGAGCCCCCTGTGGGGATGATAAAGTAAGTGATTCCTTAAACCATGCCATTAAAATAGTCGATTCTGTCAGGTTTTTAGGCCTCTTTATCGACAATAATCTCAAATTTTCACAGCATGTGCATGTCTTAGCTAAAAAATTATCATCGGCCTGTTTCGCCATTAAATCCATCTCAAGTGAATTAGATACGGCATCTACAAGAATTGCCTATTTTGCATTGTTCGAATCTCATCTTCGTTATGGTCTTCCCTTCTGGGGTTCATGTAATTCTTCACAACTTGACACCATTCTCAAATTGCAGAAGAGAGCAATTCGTTACATGTTTGTACTGAAAAATAGGGCTCATTGCAAACCTTACTTCAAGAAAAATGGAATTTTGACGCTTCCTTCTTTATATTTACTTGAATCTGTGTGCTTGATTCATAAGTATTTTCATGCCGTACCCTTGGTGTCACAGCACGGGTATTCCACCAGATCTTCGGGACATCATGTTCACCTCCCTATTCCTTCCTCTGAATTAACAAAAGAATCATTTACAATGCTAAGAAAATTTACAATCACCTTCCAGAGGAATTAAAATCTATAACTTCCTTGGCCAATTTTCGGAAACGAACAAAATCTTAGTTTCTTGATAGACCTTATTACTCTATAGAGGACTACTTACTATTCTGAGCATTGATTGATTGATATGGCCAAATTGAATAACACAGGCATCAGCTTCGATTGAGGAGGATTTGACATTCTCGGTTCTATTGTAAAGATTGTATATATTTTTAATGGAAATGTGGTGTGATTTTTATTTCTAGGTATTACATTGTTTATTTCCTATATTTTTCGCTTTGTCAATAAAATGTATAATTTCAAGACAATAAAACATATTTGATTTGATTTAATTTGAGTAAGTACCTATATGAAGGTATTTCTTGAATAATTTTCAATTTTGCAAAGCTGAGGATCTTGTTTGTCCTCGAAAGCAAGAGGGACAGCCAATCTTAAATACTTTTTGAAGTTATATAAAGCGCAACTCTTTCTTTATTTCAACTTAAGCTTGAATTATGAAAAACTCATATAAGAAACGAATAACTCAAGCAGCACGCCTTCCTGACACATACTGGATGAAGCAATTAAATACGTGGGCTTTCCTTTTCGTGTTTATATGAATACATATATCGTGTACATGTACATATCAATATGACCCTTAAATTTATTTGAATGAAAAGTGTATCGTTCATTGGAATGTTATGAAATTTTTGTTGCCTAGCATTGAAATCCAAGAAGAAGTCACAGCTCTATAACTTGGAGTTTGAGGAAGATTCTGTATGATGTATTCCTTATCTAAACATCGTTATGTAAATATGATACTACAGGATGCTTCAATCATAAAGAATGAAAAAAGTGTGAGCAGCAGAGCTCCAAGATCTTATTTACCCCCAACATAAACTCAATTCACATACAAATTTTCAACCTTCGAAAGCATCATGAAATTTTCACATACAAATGGAGAGAAAAAGTTGACACTTACAAAATACTTTTATCTAACACCAACTACTTTTTTATTTGAAATTTTGAGCATTCTAACTCAATTTGTAGGCCATAGAAGGGCGCAAATCACTCAAAACTGGTTTTCCTAATCCCTATCTCCTTGGAGAATCACCCTATCCACCTGGAGAATCAAATCAGGATAGGAGATGTTGTTCAAAGTAGACCAGACATCATTGAGGCTACCCTCTCCACCTCAAAATTTGTACGTGCCACAATTTTAACTCTTACTCACACTTGGTATTGTTCTGTCCCACATTTAATCCCTATAGGGGACCGATGGGAGTGCACAAATCAAGCGGGGTGGAGAGAAAATATATATATATATATATATATACAATGAATGTTACTAATACATGATCCAACCAGTAAATTTCAGAAAAATTTAAAATTAGCCATCGATAACATTAACATTCTTATACAAAATAAAGACAAGTATAAACTCATTGTTTCAAATCTTTTGGTACCACAACTTTACGCTTTAATTAAATTACACAAACCAGGCTATCCAATCAGACCAGTAGTGTCATTCACTACAGCACCTTCAGTGTTTTTGTCGCAGTTTCTAATAGAAATAATTCAAAATTATTGTAAATTTCAGCCTAAATTCTCTATCAAAAACTCTTACGATTTAGTCAATAAAATTGGAAATATTCAATTGCCACTTAATTCTAAATTGATGTCCTGGGATGTAGTTAATCTTTTTCCAAGCATACCACCCAAGGTTCCTTCAACCCTAATAGAAAAGTTACTTAATAGCAATCTTGTTAATCCTTTCATAAAATCAGATATATTGTCGCTTTTGGAATTATGCCTGGAACAGAATTATTTTAGTTTCAATGATAAGATTTACAGCAGTACTGAAGGCTTAATTATGGGAAACCCTCTGAATCCTTTGTTGGCGGAAGTATTCATGGATAATTTGGAACATTTAATTCATAATCATCCTGTTAGTCGACAATTCGTTTATTGGTTCAGATATGTGGATGATATTATTTGTTGTTTCATTGGTACTCTTAGACAACTAGACTGCTTTCAAACATTCATTAACACTTTACACCCTAATATAAAATTCACTTTAGAGATGGAAAAAGCAAATTAACTATTTGGATTTGAAAATAACAAAAGTAGATAACAAACATAATTTTTCGCAAACCATCGCACACTGGTAGCGTCATACATAGTACTTCCCTACATCCATTTCAACACAAAATGGCAGCTTTCAATAGTATGGTACATCGTTTAGTAAATGTTCCACTTTCAAACGCCAATTTTAACATCGAGAAAAATATAATTAAACAAATTGCCGTAAATAATAATTATGATCCGAATATTATAGACAATATGATAGATAAAAAGTTTTTCAAAAATGCTATTAACCAGGTGTACCCCCTTACTAAAAATAATATCAAATACAACAGCCTCACTTTCATCGGAAATTCAAGTAAAAAACTTAAATCTCTCTTATCTAAGCACAACATTAACATTGCTTATCGTACCGGTAATAATTTAGGAAATCATATAAAAAATAATAAATCCAAAGTTCATAAAGATAATAAATCAGGAGTTTATAAAATTAATTGTGGCGATTGTGATAAGTTTTACATTGGTAGAATTTTCAGAAGTTTTCAAACTAGAATTTCAGAACACAAACGTAGCTTTGTTAATCAGAAGTCGGATTCACATTATGCAAATCATTTAATCCAAGAAAATCACATTCAATTTCGATTTTAAAATATTAAATACTGAAAGTAAGGGAATTAAACTTAATTTTTTAGAATCATTACAGATGAATAAATACAATCATTCCGGTCTCCTATTGAATAGCCAAATCGATCATACTTCAAGCCCCCTTCTTAATCTTTTCAAAATTACCGAACTACCTGACTAGCAGTTCAGAATTGGTTTTTCCTTTTCTAATAACTATTTGTAACCATCTTTGTATTTACCCGTTCTACATAATTTGTCATTTCTTGTTTTCGTTATAACAGAGAATCATAGTTAGTTTGCCATTAGCATCTGAAGAAGGTGAAGTTCCACCGAAACGTGCGTCATGCATTATTTCTTATAATAAATGTGTAAATTGTTATTTTTAACCATTGTTTATATATATATATATATATATATATATATATATATATATATATATATATATATATATATATATATATATAGATATATTTAACGATCAAATATTTTTCTTCAGATGTGTGTGAATCAGAAATGCATCAGCGTTAGTTGGCTTAGAAGCAAGTGGCACCATTGTTCTAGTAATTGTACCAACGGATGGTGCAACAATTTAGGACATTGCCATTGCAAAGATGGCTTCGGCCCACCGAACTGTGAATTATCTGGTCCAGGAGGATCTGAAGATAGTGGACCTGCAACGTTTATAAACCGTAAGTCATATAGGGATCATTTCGAACCCTATGTTTATTTACACGAAGATGGTCTTTGTAATCTTCCATCTGAGTTATTGACGCAAACAAATATAATGCAGATATTTTACTCAAATGTGACCTTTAGTATCACATCAATCATTATTTGAATGAGAATATATCTCACTTAAAAAATGTTGATTGGAAGAGAATATGCTATATTTTTATCAGTAGAATATATGGTAGTATGCCGGTCAGTTTTTGGAGGTTATACTTCCAATTGATCCGATAGAAATTAAGTTTCTCTTGATCCATTATTCTAGGTAATGATTATAGTTGATCTGGGTAAGATTTAGTTTTGATAGATCCACTCTGTTGGAAGTAATAATAATAATGAATGGATTCGATTTAAATTGACCATTTTCATATGACGTCACGGGATTTCGGCCATTTTGCCTGGAGGACAAACAAACCATGAAAAATTATAAGAAAATGGTTTCTTTAAATAAATCTGATTGAATCGAACACATATTAACTCATTTACATAATAAATACGCATGAAATATTTTGCAATAATATTTTCTATCACTGGTGAGGAATTTTTTTTTTCATTAATATTTTCGCATTAAAAAAAATCTCACGTGAGATTCGAGGAGGGGGGAGGGTGTCGAGCAAAATCTCACAACATCTCATCAAGGGGGAAGGAGGAGTCAAAAAATCACCAAACTTATCTCACGTAATTAATGGATATATGGCAACATGCGTAAATGTTTTATTTCCACTGAAGCAACTAAAATTTAAAAAAAATAAAACATTTGCTACAACTTACGCTAGAAATTTGATACAAAAAATGCAAAATTGTTGCCTTAGATACTCATTCAACATAAAACGAAAAGAACATGTTACTCCACATAATAATAATCATAAAATCCTGAAATATGCGTCAGTGTTTCTATGTCAATTTGCAGGTGTTATAGCGTTTGATCCACTATTTTAGGTTATGGTAGTAGTTGAGGTGAGGTAAATTTAGTTATGGTTGATCCATTGTTACACGCAGTACTTACAATATATACCATATGAATTTACCTATTTACACTTATTCTACTATTCTAGTTAATGGTTATAGTTGACCTGAGGTAAATTCAGTTATGATAGATCCATTGTTATGTAATACTTACAATAGGAACGATGTAAATACTTCCAGTTGATCCAATATATATAATACTTACAATAGATCCCATATAAATTTAGTTTCAGTTGATCCATCGTGTTAGTTAATGGCTATAGTTGATCTGAGATATATTTAGTTATGATTGATAGGTTGATATATTGTGATAGGTAATACTTACATTAGATCCGATATTAATTTATTTACACTCGATCCACTATTCCAGTTAATGGTAATAGTTGATCTGAGGCAAAATTAGTTATCCATTGTTATAGGTAATACTTACAATAGAAACGATATAAATACTCCCAGTTGATCCAATATATAATACTTACAATATATCGCATATAAATTTAGTTTCAGTTGATCCATTTTGTTAGTTAACGGACATAGTTGATCTGAGATATATTTAGTTATGATTGATCGATTGATATATTGTTATAGGTAATACTTACAATATATCAGATATAAATTCAGTTTTAGTTGATTCGGGTAATGCTTATAGTTGATCTGAGGTAAATTTATAGTTATTGTTGATCCATTTATGTATGTAATACAATGAATCCTTTAATTTCCAATTAGCCATTGTATTAGCTATAATGATTGCTGCTGGTTTGAGGTTAATTTAGTTATGGTTGAACTATTGTAATAGATAATACAGATGTACATTTTGTAATAGTTTCCATTTCAATATGCAATGCCTACAGTTGGTTTCATGTAAATCCAGTTACGGTTGATCTTTTGGCAGAAGTAATATATTTATTTTATAGGTTATTTACAATTGGTTAACAATTTGGTAGCTAGGGACAATTGGGTTAAGTAATCTGAAGTAAATTAGGTTATGTTTGATTGTGATAGATAATATTAACAGTTTCTTTGATTATAATTGTTCATTTGTAGTGGATAAAATTTACAGTTGATCCATTGCAAATTTCGTTATGATTAATCCTTTGTAGTAGATAACATTCTCAGTTGATCATATTTATATTTGTGTAGTTGTGGTAGATAATACTTACTGTATTGGATTAATAGCTATCATAATCATTGAATATTGATATTCTTGACAGAGTGCAATGTTCATTTTTACCCCGAGGCGAAGCTAAAGGGGTTATAGTCTCACGACAAAAAGTTGGGATCTGGCCCGATTTTAAAAATTCCAACGGATATCGATAAAACACATATGATTTCATTAGGGAATTTTAATTCCCAATTTTTCCCAACGAAGAATAAAAAAAATATAGCGTTTTTACCCCGAGGCGAAGCTAAAGTCTCACTACAAAAAGTTGGGATCTGGTCCGATTTTAAAAATTCCAACGGATATCGATAAAATACATATGATTTCATAAGAGAAGTTTTGTTCCCAATTTTTTCCCAACGAAGAATAAAAAATTATAGCGTTTTTTAGATAGGCATTACGACGTGCGCATGCGCCAAGGTCGATATGTACGAAGTCCTACAAAACATGCGTCGAAGTGCTCTGTGTGTCACGGTAACCAAGCGACGTTGATAGCTTCAGCTTGATTTTGCGTCTGTGTCTGCTTCCCATCTTATCAATTTGATTCCTAAGGCTGGCCGCACATTTCCTACAATCGGTTCCGATTGTCTGAAACGATTGTCGGATCAGGGCATCTGACGCTCAATTCCCTATACTTTTATACGATCATATCGTACACCTACGATCCAATAGCGGATCGGATGTCCGACTCGGATGCACGAGCAGTGCGTCCTACCAATCGGACCGATAAAAAGTCTGATCCGGCTACCGGAAGGCAAGTCGTGCATTGTTTTTGCATAGTCTACCGCAAACATACGATTATTTCTGTCAGTTTTTGACAGGGAGTATAGAAAAAGGAATTGTCAAACCATGTGCGATACTGAAAATTTGATTACCATGGTCGAAAAATATACCTGCTTGTGACATTCAAATAAAATCGGACGTATTTTGTCGGCAGTGTGCGCTAGTGGTCCGATTTGAAATCGTTTCAGACAATCGGATCCGATTGTAGTAAATGTGCGGCCGCCCTTATTTGCAGCAAAATGAGCAGGAATAGGATATTCAAATTCGACAGTCAATCAATGAATTTTTTTTGCTAAATTTTCACGGATTTTATTCGTAATATCGACTTATTAATACATTTATTGCAATTTTCCTTCATTTCATTCGTAAAATCGACTTTCATTGTTATTTAATTTATATAATACATGCAAAAAATATTGACGACATGCACATGCGCCGAGGGGTTTTATCATTCCTAGTGCTACGCAGTAGGGTGTCCTTCAATTTTATTAAACATCGGCTTAGCGTTATAATTAAACTGTGCCATCACAGTTTGATCAGTCATTCTATAAATTTTATAGAGCGCACAATAGAGTTTACTAAAATATAAAGTATTTTCATGATATCTTCACATCAGACATATTTATTATATTGGAATAAAAAAAAAATCTTGTCATCGATATCCTTTTGATTATATATAGTACAGTTCAACTATGATAATTTAGTAATGATTCATAAATTTAATACTAACATTAATTTTCAGGAAACCAATTTTATCCTCTAGTATTGTACATCATTTTCCTGGGAATTGTACCTGTTTTAGCGATATGTGCTATTAGTTGCTATTTCCTAAGACGAAATGGCGTTCACGAAAAACTTATGTTGAGATACCGTTCAGTATTTTCATTTTCAAGATCTTTACACAGAACTTTCACGTCTGCTTGCCATAGATCCAATAAAAAGATTTCTAGAAATAGTACGAGGATAGAATCTTCGGAAGATTCATCATGGCATTCTGAACCTAATCGTGATGGCATTGTGAATAAAGAAGAAATTATAATTAAGCCTGCAGGATTAGTCTCTACTACTAATCCAGAAGGTATTATGAACAGTGTGTATATTGCAGAAGCAAGAGAAAGGTTGAAGATAACTGCGAGTAGTAGCAACAAAGGCACACCTCCGATTGCTACAATTAGTTACTCTAAAATTGTGAAAAAGGGTGCAAATGTTAGTTCCCTTGCGACAGCCTTTGAAAATAAGAATTTCAATGGAAAATTCATTTGAATAAATTATTATCTACCTTTAATTAGTTTTTATTATACCAGCGATTCTCAACCTGTGAGGTGCCTCCTCGGGTGGCGCGATCACACTAAAGAGGGGCGGTCATATCCAAGAGGAAATATTTAAAAAGTGAGATTGAATTCTCGCACATCACTTGGTGAAACATCATAAAGAATAAAGTTTAAACTTTAAAATAAAACACACTTGGCTTAAGTTTCACTATATAAAAATATTTAGATACTGTATTTATTAGAGGTAAAGGATAGTCGACATGTTTCGAGTTATGACCTCATTATCAAGACTGACTACAGGAGAGTATTACATCTTATTTTATAAAGCAGACGAAAGCAAAGGTGATACCTGAAAATCAATTTGTTCGTTTACAAGGGGTAATTGACTATTATGGGCGGAACTTATTTCGACAATTTCAAGAAAGTCAAGGCGCTTTCCTTTGTTGCCTGAATGCAACAATTGGGTTTTGTTGAAATCTAGGAAATTATTAAATTTTATACAATGTTCGGAGAAGCCAGTAGTATTTTTATTTTGTAAAATTGATTTTTTATGTTCTTCAACACGAATGTTTATATTCCTTCCTGTGCAATATAGAAAGCAGGACATTCGTCGCAAAATATTTTGTAAACACCACTGTTTTCTCCGATGTTAGATTTTTCTTTATTATTGACCAAGAATGACTTCAAGTTTCTTTTATTTGTACAAATTGTTTTAACGTTATTTTTCGATAAACAAATTTTGCTACTCAAATTCGGTACATAATTTATTGGGAAGTATTCTCGTTCTTCATTAATAGTTTGCGTGGGGTATATTGAATGCAACAGATTCTTTATTCGTTTTTTCCCATTGAGCTTATCGATAAGACTTTCATTGTAACCGTTATTGGTGGCTAATATTTCCTGCTATATACAGTATCTAAATATTTTTATATAGTGAAACTTGAGCCAAGTGTGTTTTATTTTAAAGTCTGAACTTTATTATTTAAAAAGTGTAGCCAAATTTCTGTATTCTTGATGAATTATAAGAATTAAAACTAAAATCGTAGTGTAGGTAGTTTTTCGTATAATACATAGTGTAACAAACTTGTAAAATATGAATATCAGTTTCAAGAGTTCTTGTGAAGTTGAGTGGTAACAATAGAGATGTCGCAACTTCATCAGCCAGCTCTACTAGAGAAATTATATGATTATTTTCGATTCTTGAGATAGTTCTCCAGGTTGTATTTCATTTTGTATTTCAGTTATGTATCAAATAGACAATAGTAAATATCATATCATTTTATTTCTCCTGGAAACGTTAAAAATTTCTTACAATAAATGTTGGTGAAAAATATAAATTTCTCATTTAAAGAATAAATTATGAAATAACATAGAAACCTTCTTTGTGATATAATTTTAATTTATTCCTTTGTATTTCTCATACTTGAAAGCTGTTTTTCTTCAGATGATTTCTTGTCCAAAATGTAAATGTTGCTGCTAAAATCTGGAAGTCATTGTTATAAAATATCAATACTATTTGGGTATTTACAAGCAAAATAAATATGACAGAAAATATGTCGGACATTCCACTGGAATTGATCTTGTAAATTATAAAGCATATCTAGGGGACATTTCCTATTTAATATGGAGACTAATCTATTGAATGAGTTACAAAATTGACTATAAGTTATGAGTTATATGAGAGCGTTAAACTCTAACACTATTTGACTGATTATCCACAAACTTGGCACAACTGAATGTTATTTCATGGTGAAGGTTTTTGTGTGAAACAAAATATGAAAATCACCTGCGTAGTTTCTGTTAAAATTAATTTCGATAGAATGCCTGGCCAGGAAGCCGATTAGGCGCATATATATATATATATATATATATATATATATATATATATATATATATATATATATATATATATATATATATATATATATATATATTTATATATATATATATATATATATGTATATATATATATACTCTGGAACTAGAAGGCGAGCTGTAGATAGATGGCGTAGTACAGAAAACAGCTCTGACGAGTACAATAGACCTTACGGTCGCAGTCCAACAACCCCAAATTGAATAATAAATAAATTTAAAAAATATATATATATATATATATATATATATATATATATATATATATATATATATATATATATATATATATATATATATATATATATAGTATATATATATATATATATATATATATAGTATTTAGATTCAATATGATTACCTCGAAAACTGCGAAACCTATTGCAATACCACTAATCCATCTAAAGTTGTCCTCGAAGTATTCCCGTAGTTTATTGGCACACCCAATATGGAACACAAAACCCTCTTCGCAGCTTCGTTCTCCACTGGCATCAAAGTCATCAGTTTCCCCGCAGCAAGAGCCAGGAAAAGGTTGCTTTATGTCTTTGTACTCTGTATAGTTGTGAACACCACAACAGTCCAGCTGACCATGAAATTTTTTTGTATTGATTTATATCTCAAAAAACATACCGTTAATATGAAATAAATATGATTTTTTTTAGAAATACCTAATATAGGTTATTTTTAATGGCTGTGTTAATATGGTTAGAAATAATTTTTTATTCTGAAATATGAAATATTCGTAGCAATTACAGAACAGCCAGTTTATGTCAGTATGTTTATGATCATCATAATTCCTTTTATTTGAGAAGAAAAAGGAACTTACTACATTTTCTTGCCATATATATATATATATATATATATATATATATATATATATATATATATATATATATATATATATATAATCTCGTACTAGGACATTTATTTGAAACTAATCAAACAAACCTCCTAGCGGAGCTGGTTGGATGGATGGATGATACTGATGAGCTCCAAATAAGGGCGAAACAGACTGTCATTTCCATTGATTGTGATAGACAACTTAATGTTTCTAACATACACCGTCCAAGGTATATGGAGGCATTTCGAGGTTTCGTGAACTCGTATAACCAGCTCCGCTAGGAGGTTTGTTTGATTAGTTTCAAATAAATGTCCTAGTACTTGATTTTATTGCCACGAACGTGTTTCGATAACACGAAGAATTCTGTTTTCTATATATATATATATATATATATATATATATATATATATATATATATATATATATATATATATATATATATATATATATATATATATATATATATATATATATACCTATATGTATATATATATATATATATATATATATATATATATATATATATATATATATATATATATATATATATAGATAAACCAATTTCATGGAAATTTTCGAATTTCAAAAGTATTATGCTTCTCAATGTGAGTATTAAAGTTATACGAAAGTGTACTATTTGTTTCTAACTCACCCATAGCTCTATATCTTCGAATAATTTATGGTCATCCTTGAAAACATTACTCAAAGTTTTATCCATATCATCAAAATAACCATTACCTATGGCAACCGCAACTGCTATTGCCAATGCAATTTGTACAGCAAATAGTATCAAAAGTATAACGGCGTGCTGTAAAAAAAAATTGATCAATCAGTTATCTTATGTAGATACTAATGTCTCATATAAATATACTAAATGTTACGTCTTTTTGCAAGTTATATACTATAGGTTATTAACAAAATAAATATTGCAGACATGTCACAACATGTTTTGAAGTTTGAAGCGCCACTCTATTTCAACATTCTGAAACAACTGCTACAACTTAGTAACAGGTACCATTAATGAATTTTTTTGGGTAAACTACTCAACGCTAGGTGAAGGAAACAGTTTAAAATAGTAATATCTAAGGATGTTTACAGAATACTGTACTTAGTGAGTTAAGTGAATAAAAGCATACTACAACTTCGTTAGGATTTACGTAAAGTGATGTACAATATATTGTACATCGTGAGAGAAAGGGTTAAGTGAGATTGTAACATTTTACGAACTTTTGCCCCTGTAGCCCGGGGGCTCCTTATCAATGATACGGCTGTAGCTACGCCCCTGACTATGATTACGTAATCCAATTATTTACATGACCTACAGTGTTGGTAATCAACTGAATTCCTAGCTGATGAGGAAGTCGCACTCAACCTTGATATAACATTGTGACTAATTCACATAAAATTACACAAATGACCCGCTCTTTTTTTCATAATAACTACTTAGTTATTATGACTGCATTGAAAGATTTTCATTTATATAATGGAGTCCAATGCGAGTGGAAGTTTTAGTTTAATTTGACAATTTGAAGGAAAAATCGAGATTTAACGGTCGAAGAAAAATTATTCATTTCCAAACTAAGATAGCTGGCGGTCTGAAACTTGAGGATGTTATACAGAAACGATAGATTCATGCCGGGAAAAAAAAATTGAGAACTCCATCAGACATCAGGAACAGATTTTAGTGTGTCAAAGCTAAATTTTCTGAAAAAATAATCTTTATATAGTCAATTATAAAACATTCGAGAAGAAAACTATCGTCAGCATTGTTATTATCAACCCAAATTACATACTGAAACCAACTATCGATCGAGAATTTTTTTTTATATTTTCAAAAAATAAACATTCGAGACAAAAACTATCGTCAGCATGTTTATTTTCCTCACTCCTTTTACCTCATTCTCCTATAATAAATTAGTTATATTCATTATATTCTATCTTAATATTAATTTTTAATAAAAATTTTATTTTGGCAGAATAGCGCGAAGGATTTAGAATCTTTTTATGTGAAAATCTACAAATAAAAATTTATTCAATTTTGATTTAAAATAATTTTTTAATTTTATTTTCAGGAGTTTTAGTTGTAGTGGCATTTTTAACTTTGTTAGAACGAAAGTTATTAGTTGAAAACAGTTATAGCAAGTATTTTAAATGTACCTGATACTCGCTAAAATGGCGATTTCTCTGCGAGTTTCCATTTTGGTAAAACTCTTGAGAATTATTCGGTTTGATATGAACTAAAAGTCATTCTTTCATCTGTTGAAAACTACAAATTGATGTTATATATTTGCTTGTCATATTATCAAAATAATACTTACTGCTGTTAATAAAGTTCTGTTTTCTCTAATAGCACCACAGCAACCTAAAAAGGCTATTATGAACACTGCTACCCCCAAAGCAATTGCAATTTTACTATATGCACTATCATAGCCTCCATGGACTATTGGTAGGGTCCCAAATAATATCATGAGTACTCCGAGAATCTGGAAAAATTTAATTGTTTTCTAATTTTTTGATAAACCTGATGATATCTAATACATAGGATGTTCGAGAAATAATACTTTTACATGTTATAATATAAATTTCGTGAGTGTATCACTGTGATAAGCCGTTTCATGGTGAAAATTGGTAATATGTTTGAGAAACTAAACAATTTTTTATTTCATCTTTTCATTACTTCCAGGGCCGGATTAACCCTGTCCGGGCCCCAGGTCTTCTTAAGTAGATAAAGGGATGTAAATAACTTCCAGATGATCGACTGCAGGTATCCTGAATTATGTTATTCAGTCGTGGAAATAACTTTTAACGATAATATAATATTTATTAATTCGAAGAGAGATCTGACAAAACTAGTGTACAGCACAAGATTTAATGTAGAAGTAACTTAATGTAACAACGTGTATTAGTTTTTATATAGAGTTTTATCTTAACGAAATATAATAATAGAATGAAAGTTCAGTCTTGATCAATTAGTAAATATAAATATTCTATTATAGAGCAAATAATGATAATGGAATGGAATAATTGGAAAATAGTTATTCGTAGAGAAATATTGAGACAATGATAATTGATTAAACAGTAAATGAGTCAATAAGAGTACATGACTTATAGATAATGGAATGATGAATCTTAACTACATGACTCCTTCTTGTAAACTTTCAAAATTTCTCAACACAGCCTTCAAAAAACATACTCATTTATCTCCAAAATATAGTGTGAAAAACTCATTAGAACTCATACAAAACTTAGAAAAAATTGATTTTGATAAAAATTTTAAATTAGTATCCTTCGACGTCTCCAACATGTTCCCTAACATACCTACGGAAGAGTGTATACCTCTAATTGAAAACATCTTAGAGAAACAAAAAACACTTCCAGCAACAAAAACAGAATTCTCAACATTATTTAATGTTGTTTTGAGACAAAACTTTTTTAGATTTCAGAACAAAATATATTTACAGAATTCAGGTCTTCCTATGGGTTCTCCCCTCTGCCCGTTATTAG
>JARQZK010005163.1:115000-279508 GCA_030704885.1 Cynegetis impunctata
TATATATATATATATATATATATATATATATATATATATATATATATATATATATATATATATATATATATATATGTTCAGAAAGATTTCCGCGGTCGGAAGTATTTGAGAAACTTGGTTCACGGAATGAACCGCGTAAAAGATTTGAAAAATCTCGACGTTTCGGCTCCTTTTGCGAAGCCATCTTCAGGAGAATTAGAAGGTAAATAATTCAGACTCGTGGCCTCAATCTGCCTACTCCACGAATCGAATTAGGAGGATTTGGAAACAATACGATTGCGTGGTCTCAACCTGCCTACTCCACTAACCGTACTGCTTCTTGTCAACTCTGAAGTCTCAATCTGCCTACTCTTCAGAGTCAACTGACGGGCCGATCGTCGCGTGGCCGTATTTATAGGGGAGGGGGGTGGGTACTCACGCTCATCAGTGCGGGATGCACTCTGATTGGGTGTGACATGGCGACCACTCAGAAGTGGTTTCCATGCTGATGGGAGTCTGTGACTGTCATCTCTGGTGTTCAAACAATTTGGACGTTTTTCTATTTCTACAGCTTCACGGAAAATTCGGGATTTGAAAGATCGGACGGGAGCAATAGTTCTTGTATTGGGGAAATCGATAATGTGGCCTGTTTGGGTGTGATGTTGGGAAAGGGCGTTGGCGATATCTGAGTGTCTTACCGAAAGTGAATGTTCTTTGACACGGACCTGAATTCGTCGGTTCGTTTGTCCTATATAGGAACGAGGACAATTGGAACAGGGAATCTCATAAACACCGTGATTTTCGTTAGGAATTTTATCCTTGACGGATCTGACCAGATGGGAGAGTTTTTGTTGAGTAGTGAATATTGTTTTGATGTTTGTATTTTTGAGAGATCTTGCGATCTTATCTGTTACTCCTTTGATGTACGGAAGAAATAATTTAGGTGTAAATTCTTGTTCAGTGGGATTGGAACGAGGTAGAGGTGGGGTGATGTTTGTGTGTTTGCGTATGCTCTTGTTGATTTGATATGTGTTGTAACCGTTCCGTAATAATATATGTTTTAGAGTTTTTAGGTCTGATTCACGGTGTTCGTCGTCAGATAGTCGAATGGAACGGTAGATTAGGGTATTAACTACAGAGTTAAGTTGAGAAGGATGGTGGTGAGACTGGGCGTTCAGATAACGGTTTGTATTGGTGGGTTTACGATAAACTGAATAGGAGAAGCCTTGGGATGGAAGTTTTTTGATCATGACATCGAGGAATGGCAAAGACCCATCGTTTTCCACTTCCATTGTGAATTGGATACTTGGATGTATGCCATTCAAATGATTCAAGAAGTGGAGCAACGAGTCTTCGCCATGGGGCCAGATCGCAAAGACATCGTCTACATAACGTAGCCAGCATGAAGGTTTAAGGTCGAATGACGAGAGAGCTTGGGTTTCGAAATGTTCCATGAAAATGTTGGCTATGACGGGGGAGAGAGGGGATCCCATTGGGGCTCCCTTGATTTGTCTGAAGACCAGAGATGACAGTCACCAGAGATGACAGTCACAGACTCCCATCAGCATGGAAACCACTTCTGAGTGGTCGCCATGTCACACCCAATCAGAGTGCATCCCGCACTGATGAGCGTGAGTACCCACCCCCCTCCCCTATAAATACGGCCACGCGACGATCGGCCCGTCAGTTGACTCTGAAGAGTAGGCAGATTGAGACTTCAGAGTTGACAGGAAGCAGTACGGTTAGTGGAGTAGGCAGGTTGAGACCACGCAATCGTATTGTTTCCGATTCCTCCTAATTCGATTCGTGGAGTAGGCAGATTGAGGCCACGAGTCTGAATTATTTACCTTCTAATTCTCCTGAAGATGGCTTCGCAAAAGGAGCCGAAACGTCGAGATTTTTCAAATCTTTTACGCGGTTCATTCCGTGAACCAAGTTTCTCATATATATATATATATATATATATATATATATATATATATATATATATATATATATATATATATATATATATATATATATATATATATATATATATATATATATATATATATATATATATATAATCTTTTGATAATTATTAGCAATAACAGGCTTGTTGAATCTCAAAAAACTCGATTTTATTAAAAAGTTGACGTTTCGCCACGACATTCGTGGCTTTATCAAAACTTTTGAAAAAATTGAAATTTCTAAATTAAAAAGTAAAACACCTCTTCTGCAAAAATCTCATGTTGTTTATAGTATACCCTGTAATAATTGTAATAAATCATATATAGGACAAACTTTTCAAAATTTAGAAGAAAGACTAAAAGCACACAAATATACCAGAACACAAACCACAGCTCTAATAAAACATAAAAACAATGAGAATCATACTTTCAACTTTAATAGCACGAAAATTTTAGAAATAGAAAAAGATCAAAAACACAGAGAAATTTTGGAAATGTTACATATTCAAAAAAATTTAAATAAAGTCGTAAATGATAGAACAGATATCAAACATTTGAGTTCAATATACACAGATTTAATTCTTTAATTTTTCGAAGAAACATAAATCAAAACAAACAAACTCTAACCATAACAACTCATCTTCTTAGACAAAATCTAAACATCTAGAATTTTCAATTTTTTTAAAAAGAAAGTATAGTTTAGAACATAGTAATGTCTTTTTGAATCAAATATTTTAAACCTATTTTGTACATTACGTGGGTGAAGGTTTCTGTGGTTCCCTTCCCATCTAATATCAACAGACCTGTCTGTTGATATTGGACTAAATAGCACGTAATTAATAACTGAAGACGGCCACAGCCGCAATGAGAAATTTTTGAAAACAAGATAAATAGTACCCTATTCTTTGACTTTTCAAAATCAAAATAAT
Source organism: Cynegetis impunctata (assembly GCA_030704885.1). Classification (NCBI taxonomy): domain Eukaryota; kingdom Metazoa; phylum Arthropoda; class Insecta; order Coleoptera; family Coccinellidae; genus Cynegetis; species Cynegetis impunctata. Next base: position 117,858 of record JARQZK010005163.1, read on the forward strand.
TTGAACCTATTTCGAACATTACGTGGGTAAAGGTTTCTGTGGTTTCCCTTACCATCTAATAATAACAGATTTGAATGTTAATATTGGACTGAATAGCACGTAATAAATAACAAAGATCGGCCACAACCGAAAAAAATTTTAGTGAGGCATAGTAGTCTTTTTCTATTCAAATTTTTTCAAATCAATAAATGTCAAAGAAATTTCAATTTTTTCAAAAGTTTTGATAAAGCCACGAATGTCGTGGCGAAACGTCAACTTTTTAATAAAATCGAGTTTTTTGAGATTCAACAAGCCTGTTATTGCTAATAATTATCAAAAGATTAGAAATAGTTCACAGGCAACAACAATTCGAATGAATATATATATATATATATATATATATATATATATATATATATATATATATATATATATATATATATATATATATATATATTGTCTATTGTTTTCGATAAATTGAAATCCAAATATATCTTTTCAGTGCAGATAATTCTATAAATCAAAAACCTATTTTAAAAATTGAGAAAAAATATAATATTGATAAAACTTGCTATAAAGAAACAATAAATTTCAATAAGCTGGTTCTCGAAAATTAAACAAATGATTTATCCATGATATGTAAAGAAATACTTTCGTAGGTCTAATAAAAATGCCATTAATATAAATTGAACTATATTCGTATTACAACTATTGATCATTATCAAAAAAAAATTATTTTTACATATTGTATATTATTCAACTTTATGAATTTTCAAAAAAACTTTGCCCCTTTGTGGAGTGAGGAAGAATGCTGCTTTGTTGAATGTCAACGGAATTTCAGTTCGTCTTCCAGGAGTCACAGCAAAATTTTTCAAGAACATCGCCAGTCCTAGTTTCGCTGACATCAAAGCAAATCGATCCCCTGAAAATATGTTCTTTTTAAAAATCTATAAAAATGTAAATTTTCTTTGATAGGTTGTCTTGCCTCATTTTCTACAGTATCACTTAAATCTGAGTCAAAACAAATGATAAATAAAACTTTAAAAATACCTAAGATTATGTTGTTACATTTTTGTACTTAAATCAACGTTTTGGTGGTATATATATATATATATATATATATATATATATATATATATATATATATATATATATATATATATATATACTTTTTTTAGTCTGCTATATTTTAGCACTCTCAGCGGCTCCAATTACTCACCTATACATTTCCTAGGTCCATCTCCAAATGGTAAGTAGACATACTGCAAATCCTTCATTTTGTCTCCCTTGAATCTTTCTGGATCGAACTTCTCAGGGTTTGGATAATATTTGGGATCATAATGTAGTGCTAGCAACGGGACAAAAACTGGTGTTCCCTTTTCTACCAATAATCCGGTTTCTTCGATAAAAATGTCGTTTTCAGCAAATCTTCGTAGAAATTGCACAAATGGATACTTTCGTAACGATTCTTGGAACAGAAAATTTGCGGTGAAAAATGTCTGACGGAATAATAAAAGAAAGAAACAACACTGATAAAATAATAAAATAAAAATATACAATTTTTTCACTTGAATAATGACAATTTAGTATTGAAATGATTTATCAAATATTCTATAAATTCACTTTCTAAGTTGGCATCAACGGAATATGATGAATACTATCAGTATATCCTTATTTCGTAAAACTAAAATTAGTACTACAATATTAGAGAGATATCGGTAACCCAAATAGCGTCAGGCAGTATTAGAGCATACGTATTTTGACATTTAACCTATGCGCGATTCGATTCTCAACGCAACGTCCCTAAATAACGTTACCGCCAGCCCTAATTTACGGAGCATAACGACAGACGGTATTTGAAATAGCGCCTAACAAATTAACATGCCGGGCATGCGCAGCGTTTTTTTTTTTAAGTTAAAGGTTATGTAACTTTGTTGTTTTTTTGTACTTACTACCTACGACTGTTTTAATTCCTTCATTTGATTTTTAAGTAATGGTAAATTAATAAAATACGAACTCTGGGATCTGTAGAGCGTGATACAGTCTGTAAATATCATCTTTCTCAAACCTAAACAAAAATTTACAGTCTTCACCTGGAACTTTGTCTAACGAAAAACGCTGTTGGGCATCAATATCTTGTTGATCCCTTATAATGTTCATCAAAATAGCGGCTTCAATGTCTTAATCATTTTCACCACCAATAATTATCACTTCAAGATCTTCATCCATTGCAGAGGTTGTAGTGGAAGTTAGGAAAAAGGATTGAAAATAAAATGAATCTATATAACAAATATAATTTTCGTCTTTTATTGGAACAATAATAATTCAAAAAAACCTCGGATATGGCTAAGGCAAACGCGCAAATTCAACAAAAGATACAATAACAATAAAGCATAAAGCTAGGTTAAAAGGTTAAGTCACATTTTCGAATAGCGCGGGTTCTGTGAATTAGGGCACGGTAAAACATCGCTGCCGATAACTGTTAAATAAAACTATAATACCGCTTGACGTAAAACCAATACCGCAGGACGTTAATAACGTTAACAGGCGCTATTCGTTTTACCGATATCTCTCTAATGACATTATTCAGAAAAGTAATTCACAAAAAGATAGAAATATCAAAATAGCAGTAACATGGATGCTCCATACATTTTTTCTAAAATGGTTAGAATGAAATTGTGATTTTTTTTTGAGTTAACGTACATTGCTCAACAGTAATATCAAAATCTCGTAAAATTACCTTTCATGACAAGATCCAAGTATTCCATTCCAAACAAATTTTCATAAGATAGAGATCCATCAGACTCGACATTCCCTCTAATCTCTTCTCTGAGTTTTTCTTGTATATCTGGGTTCAGTGCCAATTCGTACAAGCATAATGTTAGGAGACTCGCTGTACCTTCCGCCCCAGCATTGAAGAAAACTATGGCTTGGGCAGCCATGAAAGTATCGTCTGAAAATTAATACAGCTTTCTAACTTTCAGAGGCATTTTTCCACCAGAACACTTAATTTTAATCATAAATGCAATATTTTTGTAATCCTTGACACGTATGGTTGCATAATTTTATTTGTTTCCAGGGTTACTGTTACTATAATAATATTTGGAAACTCTATACTGATTTATTTTCTATTATGAAGAATATAAAGACTGTTACTGAAGTGTAAAAATAAGTTCATAAAAAACTTTTTTCGACAATATTTAGAATGGACTTTGAGGGTGGACATTATCTATATATTATCTCGTTAAAATAAAAGGGATCATCGTAATGATCAATTTAGCAACTAAGATAGACGAAAAACTATCGTGCGAATGAGTTTTATATGAACGTTACCTTAAAAAAGTTCATAAAAAAGTCTGCCAGGACATTATATCTTTAAGTTAAGATCAATAGGTAGGTACACAAATTGTACCTCCAGGCGACAAAGGTGTTATTTTATCGATTCGTCTAATATCCTTAACATGAAGATATAATGTCGTCGTAGAATTTTTTACATCCCTTTTTGAGTTCTACAATTTGAAAAAAATTCATTCAAGTATTTCTTACCTTTAAGTTATCGGTCGTAAAAAAACACACTCACTGGATCTTTTTTTTTCTGTCAACTTTAGTTGCAAAATGGATCGCTACGATAAGCCCTTTTGTTTTAACGGGAAGCAAAATTTGTTTTTTCTTTCGTGAATAATCTTTACCCCCCATTTGTGCTCACCGCAGTCCGGTTGACGGGACCCATGACAAATTTTGATACATAGATCTGGGGGCCCATCTACGCCACTGATCAAGAGTTAATATAATTGAACTTACCAAATTTAAAGTAATTATTTTGAGCTTCTTCTTCTTTGAGTTCGTTAAGCATGTCGATCAGATCATGGCGTTTTATTTTGTTTTGTTTCCGTGACTCCATTGATTGTTTGAAAACTCCAGCCAGGAATTCTGAGGATTCCTTTTCAATGAATGGCATCCGAAAAATATCCACTAATATTGTGCAGAATAGCCAAGAGAATATAGCGAAACTTCTCTTGAATCCGCTCTGGTTCAACATCCTACCTACCATCAATTTTATTTCAGAGTTTTCGGTTTTCAAGCTTCCAGAATTTATTCCAAATGCACAGGATGAAATAATGTCGACAGAATATCTTTTTGATAAATCCCTAATGTCAATTTCCTTTCCGTTCATTTCATTAAGAACATCTTCCAATTCATTCGATACCTCTAACATAAGAGGAAGCATCAGTTTCATTTTACCAGATGTAAAAATTGGACTCAATTTTGTTCTGGTTGTTTTCCAAATATCATTTTTCAATGAGAAAAGAACGTTAGATGACAAGGCATCAACTTTTTCATTCGTATATTCGACTCTATTTATAAAAGAACTGAAATTTTTGATAAGCACAAGTTTAATCATTTCTTTGCTTTTCACAACCAAGTGGGGAGTATGGAAAACGTGTACTCCGAAATATGGTACGTCATCATCTAGCTTATCATACAGCCTTTTGAGAGTATATCCCACTTGCTCTTTACGAAGGGCAGCGTTGATAAAATTACCAAAAATTGGTATGGGTTCCTCAAATACCACATTTTTCTTCTTCCAGTACCTCAAAGACCTTCTTACATTGAGATACAAAATGCCAATAATTATAACCAAAAGTAAGAGCCATATCATGGTGAAACCTTAAAAAATATTTAATTGAAATTAATGAAAATTAAATTGGAATTTTAAAAAAATTTTAATTGGATATTAAACAATACCAATACAGCGAGGAAAAGAGAATAGTCAGATAAATATATCAATTTTCGATTTCATACATAAATTAAGAAGAATTTCATCCAAATTGCGTATTTTATTCCAAATTTTAAAATATCATCGCTCTGTCAAGGTCATGTAAACAAACAAAGCAAGCTAATCTTAAATGATTGTATAGGTCAAGGTATTCATACGTTCTTAGGTCCTTTCGTAAATATGACTATTTATTTAGTTGAAATTAATGCTTGAACTATTTTTTTTTGATCGATTTCAAGAAAAGTTTATTCAAAATTTCGTGGAAAAGAAAACGAAATCCTCATAAGACCATGTTCACTGTAACTTATTATCTGATAACAATTTTAACATGAAAATATATAATGGAAACAATTAATAACTGTTGTATCACAAATATCCCTAATATATGTTATATTATGCATAATAACGAAATATTTTAGTATGCTGCAGATAAATTTATTATAATATATATCTAACTATAGGCCAATCAGTTTAATAAGTAACTTTTCCAAAATTTTCGAAAAATGCATTAAAACGAGACTTAATGATCTGCGTAGGCATAAAATATTGAACAAAAATCAATTTGGCTTCAGGGAAGGTAAAAGCACCTCTGACGCAATGTTCGAAATAGTACACTCAATAAAGGATAGCTTGGAAAAAAATAACAAATGCATTGCCGTCTTCCTGGACTTAGCAAGAGCGTTTGACACAGTCCCATATAGTGGACTCCTTGACGTATTGGAACATTATGGGGTTCGAGGGTAGTGTTAGAAATATTTAAGAACTATCTTTGTGATAGAAAACAATTTGTAAAAATTGGGAACTCATTAAGTGAACCCTTGAATGTACAACTTGGCATACCCCAGGGAACGGTATTGGGGCCTTTACTCTTTATTGTATACATAAATTCACTGCTATGTATGAATACAAATAAATCCATAATCTCATATGCAGATGACACTGTACTGATATTTGAAGACAAACTGCCATTTGCCATTAGCATCTGAAGAAGGTGAAGTTCCACCGAAACGTGCGTCATGCGTTATTTCTTATAATAAATGTGTAAATTGTTATTTTTAACCATTGTTTTAAAATGTTTATTAATTTACACCAAATATCGGCCCAATCAATCCAAAATATACAGAGCTCTTGTAGAATCAATTGTAAGATATGGCATACTGGTATGGGGTGGAATATATGACAACATATTACATCAACTAAATGTAGTTCAAAATTACATACTAAAAGTTATGTTCAGTGGAGATAGGTACTTTCCAACTGTTTTTTTGTATGATGAAAATATTTTGAATGTCAGATGTCTTTATTTCCTTACAGTTTCAACATTCTACTATAAAAATGGCCATAATCTCCAGCAAATATCTCATTCTTATGACACTAGAGCAAGAAGCAATATGGAGGTGGTAGTGCCACTGTTCAAAAAAGACTCATCTCATCGATTTGTTGTATATATTGCACCGAAAGTTTTTAATATGCTGCCTCTAGAAATAAGTACATTGGGCACTGAAAGGGGTTTCATCAAAAAGTGTAAAAAGTATATCTGTTCAAACTATGATGAAGTTTGAAGCATTGCTATGAAGTGGGTTGGAGTTTTTGTTTGTTGTTTTTGTGATTTGTGATTTGTGGGTGTAGAATTAGTGAGTGGTCATTTGATGTTAGGTTTATTTTTCTCTGTTTCCTATATACAGATATAATTGGACATATATATGTCAGTTTATTCATCTTCAATGTTAGGTAACTAAAAAAAAGTATAGTGAAATTACTTGCTTGGATAAACACCTCGACAACTTATTGAGATTCGATACTATTAATCACAGACGGGTGGAACTATATCACAAAGATTTTATATAGGTACTAAATATAATCTCGTCTCGTTCACATCACTCAGATTCAAGGTTAACAAGGTCGAATAACTATTACTTATTCAAAATCAATAATTTGAGATAATCGGATAACAAAGAAATGATAACAGTCTCATTAGTCCAAATGTACATGTTCTGTATAATTAATATTGAAAAATTTTGAGACAGACCATCTCAGATTAATGGAAATCATTAGAAGTAATGGAACTGTTGTTGTCTAACTAGTGATTTGTAAATGGAAAATAAGATCTTACGCAGAAAGCAAGAGTAATACATGTCTATTATATAGGTACTTAGCCAGGGGCGGCTAGTCAAAGGAGGCTAAGGAGGCTAAGCCTCCCCAAAAATATTCCGTGTATCACTAATATATATATTATATTGAATAGTCAGCATTCAGCATATTCATATTAATCAAAATCATATTATTTTATGCACCTACCTTCCTTTCAACCTACATTATATAATATAATTTATTAATTAAGATAGAAGGTATTTACATTTACTGCATTTCATTCATTTCAAGATTTGTGGCAACGCTGCGGAATGCTTAGAAAGGTATATTCTCAACGTTTATTATGCCTGCCACATAAAAGCAAACTCACACCACTCAAAAACAGAATACGTTATTGCAATAGTAAACCAAAACACATGTAAATGGCAACACGGAAGGAACCCAGATTCATACAATATCGACCAATCACACTATAGAAGTTTCGCATGACGTCGAGTCAATTTCGTTGGAAATCGTAATGTGTCGTAATTCGCGCTAATGGCCGCCAGCCGCCAGAAAGAGTTCGCGTATTGTGTAAAAAATGAGTTTCTTTACTGAAATTAATTTCAAAAAATTTCAATGGTGACTTAGTGGAATATTTTGTTATCCATAACTTTAGTGCTCTAAGTTATGAGGATAAAGTTTTGATAAAATCAGTGAGACCTACCCCTGAATTAAAGAATTTGGTGCAACGTAAACAGTAAACAAAACCGCGGTTTCAATACAAGAATTACGAGAGGAATCCTTCCCTAACCGGATCACAGGTAAAAAATAAATTATTTTGTTGCAGTGTTTACTTTTTACTAGTGAAAATGTCTCTGTTTGGGGCCAGCTTAGGATTTGAGGATTTTAATTCTATACTAGTTGAAAGTGAGGAATTTTCACCGATAAAGTAACTTTAAATACAGCACGCGGATTAATATCTTACTTACAAGATAAGGAATTTATATATTTTTTAAACATCTTTAAATTAATTTTTGAACAAACAGAAATAGTTTTTCAAATCTTACAGCACAACTTTTCAGATGTAATTTACTCACGAAATCGGCTCAAGTTTCTTTTGGAAAAAATTTCAGAATTTCGTGCAGAAGTTTATTTTAAAAAACTATACGACTCAATTTAGCCCAAAACGAAAGAAATTCAGTTACGCAGATATGGAGATTCACTATAAGCAAATATTTTATGAAATTTTGGATACTATTAGGGGTCAAATAGAAATAAGGTTCTCTGATTTGAAAGAACTGCATTTCTTCGACTTACTTCGACTTACTCAATAAAAATTTGTTCACCGGATTTTCGGCTAATTTTCCAGATAACCTTTTGGAAAATTTATGTCAAAAATACACTTTTTTTGATAAGGTGGCCATAAAAAATGAACTGTGTGTTGTTTATAATGACAATGAAATTTTGGGGCAAAATGAAAATCATGTGAGGACTATTAAATATCGTTTTGATAATGATTTGAATCAAGAATTACCCCAAGTTTATAAACTCTTATGTCTAATTGTTTTCTATCCCGGTGACATCGGCTTCCGTAGAGCGCTCGTTTTCCACTCTTAAGAGAATTAAAAACTTATTTACGAAATTCAATGAGCCAGGATCGTTTGAAAAATATTAGTTTGTTGTCTATTGAAAAGGAATTGGTAAAACTTTTGGCGAAGAGACAAAAAATTTTATGAAGGATATTATAGTTCATTTTGCTAACAATAAAGATCGCAGGTTCCCGCTAATCTTCAAAAAATATATTAATAACTTTTTATTTGCTCTCACCAGCTGTTAAAAAATTCGTTAAGTAGTAGTATAGGTACCTATTATGTGAAAGAAAAAATTTGATGAATAGATGAATTGATTAATTGGCTGAGAAGAATTTTTGTGAATATTGTAAATAGGAGTTGTAGGTCTCAAGGTAGACACTCGAAAGTGAAAACAAATTAATAGCTTAGGGTGCTTGTTTTACTTTGATTTTCTTTAAATTATATTGACCTTGAAATCCTAAAAATTTTCGCCTATGGTGTATTTTTAACACCTCTTGTAGCCTCCTCAAACCAAAACCTCACGAGCCGCCACTGGTACTTACATATATATACTTGTATTTTCGTGAACTCTTTAATACAGTCGATTTTCGATCTCAAATATCCTATTTTATATAGTTGATGGAATCTGTCGTTACTACGTGATAATTTAACATGATGAACAAAAACAAAACTTGAATTTAAACGTTTATTATAACAAAAATACTTTGAAAAATATAATACTGCAATTGTAATTTCGGTCACTAGACCATCATTTTTCTACTATAAAAATAATTGCTTCAAATGAAGGTTTTAATACAAGTTTGATAGATAAAATGAACAAGAAACGTAGTCAACTAGCGTACAACAGCGTATATCCTCAATCGAAAGTGGAAAAATAGTAAAAATTCACATCTTTAACATATTTTGGTCCTCTAACAGAAAACGTTGCTGATGTCATGCCTAAATGTAATATTAAAATTGCTTTCAAACCTAAGACAAAAATCTCAGGATTTTCATTCAATGCCAAAGATATCACTTCGACATTTGAAAGTTCAGGAGTTTATTAAGTTGATTTGTAAATTATGTATAGGAGTGTATATAGGTCAGACTGGTCGATATAGTTAGTACTGGTGTATATAAGGACAGACAAGATTTAAAGAACACCAACAATCTTTTTTGAAAAATAAAACGGATTCAACGTTTTCAAATCATTGCCGTGAAAACCACCACCCTTTTCCACAAATAGATAACTTTCAAATTATGCACAAATTACCGAAAGGAACCAAACTTACTTACTTAGAATCATTAGAAATTTTTAAACTCAATTATAATGCAAAAGATATCTTGCTGAACGACCAGATTGACTTGATATATTCTCCTATATTTAGTGGATTCAAACAATAACGACTTTTCTAAGAACATTGTATTGACCCAATTTGGGAAATCCACTTCGATTAGCCCTTCTTGAAATATGTTCTTCTTCTCCATTTATGTATCTGCAATAATTCTTTCCCACCCGTAACGCAAATATATAATAATGTATTCAGTTCTTAACTCAATCTGCCTGATCTAGTGGCCGAAATTGCAATCGTAGTTTCATATTTTTCATTGTATTTTTGTGATAATAAACGTAGTAAATTCAAGTTTTGTTTTTGTTTATCCTATTTAAGATAAGAAAACACAAGTAAATGACAAAACAACACAGATGATGGTGTAGCAATGGAAAGTCTTATTTCCAGTGTTATACCTAGCTTAATTAGTTTTAGAATATTTAGAAGAAAATGTATTGAATAATTCGAATGAACGAATTATAACTTTCAAAAGGTATGTTGATGATTGCCTTATAATAACATCAGAAGATTTTATTGATGATATTCTCAAAAAATTCAACGACTTTAATAGAAAATTACAATTTACTCTAGAAAAAGAAACGAACAATACATTAAATTTTCTTGATATTACTCTCATACACAAAAACAATGAAATTATCACAAAATGGCATAGAAAAGAAATTTCTTCACAAAGAACATTGAACTACACATCATTTGTCACAAAAAAAGAGTTTAATAATCGGATATATAGACAAAGCACTTAAACTTACTTCACCTACACACAGACATGAAACATTACAAGATGTCCATAAATTACTCATGAAAAACGAATACCCAATAAAACTTATAAGTACAGAAAATCACTAAAAACAGAATTCATAAACTTTACAACACATTAGAAACATCGAAAAAAGAAAATATTAACAAAAAATATATTCCTCTCCCATATATACCTGATGTAAGTAATAAAATTTCCAACATTATCCACACGATATTAAAGTAGCCCACACCGCACAAAATCAAATAAAACAAATATATTCTAAATTAAAAAGTAAAACACCTCTTCTGCAAAAATCTCATGTTGTTTATAGTATACCCTGTAATAATTGTAATAAATCATATATAGGACAAACTTTTCAAAATTTAGAAGAAAGACTAAAAGCACACAAATATACCAGAACACAAACCACAGCACTAATAAAACATAAAAACAATGAGAATCATACTTTCAACTTTAATAGCACGAAAATTTTAGAAATAGAAAAAGATCAAAAACGCAGAGAAATTTTAGAAATGTTACATATTCAAAAAAATTTAAATAAAGTCGTAAATGATAGAACAGATATCAAACATTTGAGTTCAATATACGCAGATTTAATTCTTTAATTTTTCGAAGAAACAACATAAATCAAAACAAACAAACTCTAACCATAACAACTCATCTAAACAAAATCTAAACATCTAGAATTTTCAATTTTTCTAAAAAGAAAGTATAGTTTAGAACATGTGATCTCCAAAATTACAAGTAATGTCTTTTTAAAGACAACAATCAAATATTTTAAACCTATTTTGTACATTACGTGGGTGAAGGTTTCTGTGGTTCCCTTCCCATCTAATATCAACGGACCTGTCTGTTGATATTGGACTAAATAGCACGTAATTAATAGCTGAAGACGGCCACAGCCGCAATGAGAAATTTTTGAAAACAAGATAAATAGTACCCTATTTTTTGACTTCAAAATTAAAATTATTTGAACCTATTTCGAACATTACGTGGGTAAAGGTTTCTGTGGTTTCCCTTACCATCTAATAATAACAGATATGAATGTTAATATTGGACTGAATAGCACGTAATAAATAACAAAGAACGGCCACAGCCGAAAAAAATTTTAGTGAGACATAGTAGTCTTTTTCTATTCAAATTTTTTCAAATCAATAAATGTCAAAGAAATTTCAATTTTTTCAAAAGTTTTGATAAAGCCACGAATGTCGTGGCGAAACGTCAACTTTTTAATAAAATCGAATTTTTTTGAGATTCAACAAGCCTGTTATTGCTAATAATTATCAAAAGATTAGAAATAGTTCACAGGCAACAACAATTCGAATGAATAATTATATATATATATATATATATATATATATATATATATATATATATATATATATAAATATACATATATATATATATATATATATATATATATATATATATATATATATATATATATATATGAAAAACTCTGTTCACGGAATGAACCGCGTGAAAGATTTGAAAAATCTCGACGTTTCGGCTCCTTTTGCGAAGCTATCTTCAGGAGAATTAGGAGGGGAATAATTCAGTATCGTGGCCTCAATCTGCCTACTCCACGATTCGAATTAGGAGGAATCGGAAACAATACGATTGCGTGGTCTCAATCTGCCTACTCCACTAACCGTACTGCTTCCTGTCAACTCTGAAGTCTCAACCTGCCTACTCTTCAGAGTTGACTCTGAAGAGTAGGCAGATTGAGGCCACGATTCTGAATTATTCCCCTCCTAATTCTCCTGAAGATGGCTTCGCAAAAGGAGCCGAAACGTCGAGATTTTTCAAATCTTTCACGCGGTTCATTCCGTGAACCAAGTTTTTCAAATACTTCCGACCGCGGAAATCTTTCTGAACATATATATATATATATATATATATATATATATATATATATATATATATATATATAATATATATATATATATATATATATATATATATATATATATATATATATTTATATATATATATATATATATATATTTATATATATATATATTGCTAAGATATTTTTGAAATGAAAATATTGTTCAAAAAAACAAATTGAAAAATTAGATAAATTTATTTGTTATAAATATAAATATATGCTTGATAATTTCAATAGAAAAATATTATTTTGCAAAAAAATTATATACTATAGAATTCACTAATAAATTCTGGATGTTGAAATCGCTATTTTTGCCATGATTGCAATAAAGTAAGAAATGTGAAAGATTTTCAAATAAATTTTCTCTCCATTAACATTCTTGTTGGTATAATAAAATATTATTAATATAAGTTCAAATATAGAGGTATATTTTGTGTACTATTCATTATCATTAAATAATTTTTATTCTTATAAATTGTACCTATATTATTCAACTTTATGGATTTTCAAAAATACTTTGCCCTTTTGTGGAGCGAGGAAGGTTGCTGCTTTATTGAATATGATTGGAATTTCGGTTTGTTCTCCAGGAGTCACAGCAAAACTTTTCAAAAACATCGCAAGTCCTAGTTTGTCTGCCATTAAAGCAAATCGATCCCCTGAAAATATGTTCTTTATAAAGATCTATAAAAATGTAGATTTTCTTTGATAGGTTGCCATGCCAGATTTTCTACAATATCACTTAAATCTGAGTCAAAACAAATGATAAATAAAACTTTGAAAATGCCATAGATTCTTTTGCTACATCTGGTTATTCAAATCAATTAAAATTTCAGAATTAAATAATCACAAGAAGTTACATAATTCATAGTTAAATATCATTGATGAAAATTCTCACGTATATTTGTTACAAAGGCATGGCACTCGTTTCGAAGTACTACTTCTTAGTCAGATGCTGACGACTAAACACTGATATCATTCTACATTGTCAGGTATTGATGTACATTCATAATTATCTAGGAACTAATGTAAAAATTCCAGAATTTCAAATCGAGTACTGCATGGTTGATCAAAATCTTAAATCACTTCTTAACAGGAAAAAATATTAGAAAACATACTAAGAACAATAATTCAAAAATCAAATCTAGGTTTCCGGAAAATGCAGAATTACTTGAGTTATTTGACAAAAATTTTACATTGGTAGAACTTTCAGAAATTCCCAAATTAGAATACATAAACGTAAGTTCGACATTAGAGTTAGGCTTTCATTTGCAAATCATTTAATTAATGAAAACCACTCACTCTTATATACAGTCTCGATATACAATTACTCACTTATACAACCTCTAGATCCAATTACCCGCCTATACAGTCTCTGTATCCAATTAGTCACCTATTCAGCATCTGGATTCAATTACTCACCTATACAGCCTCTAGATCTAATTACCCGCCTATGCATCCTCTAGAACTAATTCCTCACCTTTATAGCCTCTGGGTCCAATTACTCACCTATAAAGTATCAGGTTACAATTTCTCTACTGAATAGCCTCTGGATCCAATTCAAATTATCCGCCTATAGTTCCTCTGGAACTAATTACTCGCCTATATAGCTTCCAGATCTAATTACCCGCATCTGTATGTAATTAGTCACCTCTACAGCCTCTGGTTCCAACTTACTCACTTATACAGCATCTGGATTCGATAACTTACCTATACATTTCCTAGGTCCATCTCCAAAAGGTAAGTAAACATACTGCAAATCCTTCATTTTGTCTCCCTTGAATCTTTCTGGGTCGAACTTCTCAGGGTTTGGATAATATTTGGGATCATAATGTAGTGCTAGCGAAGGGATTAAAACTGGTGTTCCCTTTTCTACCAATAATCCTGTTTCTTCGATGACAATGTCCTTTTCAGCAAATCTTCGTAGCAATTGTACAAATGGATACTTTCGTAACGTTTCTTAAAATATAAAATAAGCAGTTAGAAATGAAACAGAATGATAGGTACATCTTTTCATTGAATAATTAGAATGTAACTGCAAATTTAAATATTTTTGTTTAATATTAACGAACAGTGCTCAACAACATTTCAAAATCTCGTAGAATTACCTTTGATGACAAGATCCAAGTATTCCATTCCGAACAAATTTTCATAAGATAGAGATCCATTAGACTCGACATTCCCTCTAATCTCTTCTCTGAGTTTTTCTTGTATTTCTGGGTTCAGTGCCAATTCGTACAAGCATAATGTTAGGAGACTTGCTGCACCTTCCACCCCAGCATTGAAGAAAACTATAGCTTGAGCTGCCATGAAAGTATCGTCTGAAAATTAATGAATCTTCCTAACATTCTGCTGCATTTTTTCAGTTGAACACTTCCAGAGTTGGTTACTGATTTATTTATTATTATGAAGAAAATAAAGACTGTTACTAAAGTTTCGTTTTTATAAAATACTATTTTCAGCCACATTTAGAACGAATTTTTTAAGTGGACGTACGCCATATACATATTATACCTTTGAAGTAATGGTCTTTTCGTGAATTTTGGTAAATTAAAACCGATGAATAAACGATCAAACGAATGCGTTTTATACGAACGCTGCCTTAACGGTCAACTGATCGAGCCAGAACCATTCTGAGGACTTGGAAAATCTTACTTCCAAGAAGAACTTAATAAAGCTGAAGAAGCAATGAGAGCAACATATTGGCAAAGACTCCCAGGGCTGAGGCAGGCCAAAGATCTCCTCGGCAATTTAAACCGAGCAAGATCGAATACACTGATTAACCTCAGAAAAACTAAGGAAGCTAGGCTTAGAGGAGAACAGCACCTGCAGATTCTGCGAGGAACATCCGGAAACGCCCCACCATATACTGATGGAGTGTACATCATAAAAGACTGAATAGACTGGGATCATACCAGCTGACTGTGGAAGAAATACCACGAATAGACCCCCTTAAAATCCTCAAAACCTTGAAGGTATTGAGGCTAAAGGGGCTGCTGTAAACGAGAACACCTTGAGATAGCAGAAAAAGATGGGGCACAATAGATCGCAGTGCATCAGTCACCATCCATACTTACCAATAACGGTGAGAAATATTCAAATACCTACTTTATTTTGAAAAATTGTAAAATCCTTCTGGGTTTTACATCTTTTCTATAAAAAGCATTTAAATATTTGTAACCTTAAAGGCAGCGTTCGCAAAAAAGCATTTACTCGACGTTTTTACATCAACTTTTGTTGCAAAATTGGTTGCCACGAAAAGCCCTTTCATTTCAATGGAATAATATATAGCTAATATTATTCTAATTGAACTTTAGAATACAAGAAACTAAATATCTTGTCTTGATAAATCTATTTTCTTACCAAATTTAAAGTAATTATTTTGAGCTTCTTCTTCTTTGAGTTCGTTAAGCAAATCAATCAGATCGAGGCGTTTTATGTTGCTTTTTTTCCGTGTCTCCATTGATTGTTTGAAAACTCCAGCCAGGAATTCTGCGGATTTCTTTTCAATGAATGGCATCCGAAAAATATCCACTAATATTGTGCAGAATAGCCAAGAGAATATAGCGAAACTTCTCTTGAATCCGCTCTGGTTCAACATCCTACCTACCATCAATTTTATTTCAGAGTTTTCATTTTTCAAGCTTCCAGAATTAATTCCAAATGCACAGGATGAAATAATGTCGACAGAATATCTTTTTGATAAATCCAAAACGTCAATTTCCTTTCCGTTCACTTCATTAAGAACATCTTCCAATTCATTTGATACCTCTAGCATAAGAGGAAGCATCATTTTCATTTTACCAGATGTAAAAATTGGACTCAATTTTGTTCTGGTTGTTTTCCAAAGATCATTTTTCAATATGAATAGATTATTCGCTGAAAAAGGATCAACTTTTTCATTCGAATATTCGGCTCTATTAATAAAAGAACTGAAATTTTTTATTAGCACAAGTTTAATCATTTCTTTGCTTTTCACAACCAAGTTCGGAGTATGAAAAAGGTGTACTCCGAAATATGGTACGTCATCGCCCATCTTATCATAAAGTCTTTTGAGAGTATATCCCAACGGCTCTTTACGAAGGGCAGCGTTGATGAAATTACCAAAAATTGGTATGGGTTCCTCAAATACCACATTTTTTTTCCTCCAGTACCCCAAAGACCTTCTCACATAGAGATACAAAATGCCAACAATTATAGTCAAAAGTAAGAGCCATATCATGGTGGAACCTGAAAGAAATTTTTATTGAGGTTAATGAAAAAACAAATGAGAATTAAAAATCTTTCATTATTCGAAAATGTAATGACGCAGAAATTAGAAATTTTTTCTCGAATGTTAAATTGCATTTTCAAATACCGAATTACATAATTTATTCTGAATTCTAGAATATCATGGCTCTCTAAGTAAACAAACAAAGCAAGCTAATCTTACATGATTGTATAGGTCAAGGTACCCTTAAGTTCTTAGGTTTTTTCGTAAATATTACTATTTATTCATCGAAATCAAGGATATTTTTACTAATATAATGAACATATAACTTGTATATCAACATTATAATGAAATTAAAAGACGAGAGGTGTCATGAAAAACTCGCGTGAAATGAATTTCGTTTCGCTATATATTATGTTTAAATACTAGATAATAAGCAGTAAATTAATAACATTTGACACCAATTAAATGAAAGAAAACAGAAAGACCAAACGGAAACTATTTAAGATAATGACTTTTCAACAAAACAAAGTTTATTCAGGATATCATAGAATAAAAACAAAAATTTGGACTATGTTCAATGTAAAATATCTTCTGATAACAATACTAATATGAAAACAAATAATGGAAACAATCAATAACTATAGTATCACAACTATCCCAAATATATGTATAAATTTTAATGGTGGTCCACCCCTTTATTTTTCAGACAAAATTTTCTGTTCTATTGTTTCATGATACATCATTCAAAAATACATAAAACCCTAATTTTTCACTCCTCTACCATCAACCCCTATTTTTTATTTGTTAAACTCCTCCGGAATAGCTCGACCGATTCTCATGAAATTTTGTGTGCATATCGGCTAGGTCTGAAAATCGGACAACATCTATTTTTCACCCTCAGTCAGATAGATTGATAGATAGATATAATGATAGAAAGATAGTTAGATAGATAGAAAAATAGATAACTATCTAGATGGATGAAAAGATGGTTTGATAGATAGAGATACATCAGCAGATAGATGACTAGATAGAAAGATAGATAGATAAATAGTTATTTATTATTCAAGGGAAAAAAGTATTAGATTTTAGCTCGAGGTTGTGTTTTTTGTCTCCCGACGCGAAGCGAGAGCTAAAATCTAATATTTTTTCCCGTGTATAATACATCATTTTTTTCTGTGACGGGGAAAACGACGATTAAATATTGACAATACATATTGTTATAATATATTCAATTCAGAAAATTATACATGCGAAATTAAAATTTTTAAAATGGTAGGCTGTTGTACTCCAGCGACAATTAGACCTGCGTTGCTAAGGAATCCTTTGAAGTAAACAAATATCTGTCAATTTAATTCTATTGATTTAATTTAAAAATTGCGAACTTAGTAGTTGTTCAGTAGTTATTTTGAATAATATAATGTGAAAAAAATGTCTGATTCCGAGTTTTCTCTGACTCCACTGTCATCAAACTAACTACATTTCTGAAACAAAATGGGAAAGGTTACACGCCCAAGAAATCTGCGATTTTTAGGAGTACATAAATTAGTGATTTTTTAAATAATGCTCTCGATGAAGTTTATTTAATGGCCAAGGTTGTTGTTGTACTTGGAATTGCAGGAGCTTGTCGAATTTGTGAAATCAGCCAGGTAACATTAGATGATATTGAAGATTCGGAAACGTTATTAATTGTGAAACTCAAGCGAACAAAGAATTAAGTAAGCAGGAGATTTGTAGTTACCTACTGAAGAATATAATTTCGATACAAGAAAATTCCATTGTTGTACCGAATAGTTCAAGGAACATGTCATACATGCAATGCACATTTAATAATTGTACTTTTCATATAAAGGAAATGTAACTTTTGTATAGTAAAATATTCTAAAATTAAATATCTACCTTTACTTATGTGTATATATATCCGGGAAAAAAGTACTCACTTTTTTCCAGGGGAAAAAAGTAATTTCAAAAAGTGATATTTCTTTACCTGTCATCAGAGATAAAATGTCAAACTTTTTTCCCGTCACAGAAAATAGTATATTATATTATAAGGATTAAAAGTGCATATTTTTTTTACGAGCAATATTTGCAGTTGCGAGGCGGAGCGCAGCGCAGCCGAGCGAATGCAAAATTGCTAGTAAAAATAGGCACTTTTAGTCCGTATGATATATACTATTTTATCTCCAACCAAGTCAAAATTAAAAGAATATTAGTTTTATTCAAAAAGCGTTAATAATTTGGTAATAAATTTGAACACCTATTAATTATAACAGCGATAGCAAGTCGGTAGTCATGGATATCTGGTATTGTTGGTAAATATTGATTGTCAAGTAGACGTCAGTAGACGTACTAATCATATAATTTTTGTAGTAGTTTTTACGCTGAACACGCTGAAAATATACCTGCAGATATATTGGAAAGTGCCGAAGCAGTATATCTAAATCTTTTGCCACCCAAATCTCGCCAAGTTTATGAACTTGCAAATCAGCGATTCATGGATTGGTGTGAAGAAAAAATGTGCAAAACTGTGCGGAGAGTTTTCTTATGGTGTATTTCTCAAATTTAACGAAGACCGTCAAGCCATCCACTCTTTGGTCACAGTATTCAATGTTGCGATCCACACTGGATATCAAAAATGGTGTGGATATTAGTAAATATTCAAAATTACGAGCATTGTTAAAAAGGCAAAGTGATGGATATATACCTAAAAAGGCCTAAAAAGGCTAGGGTTTTTACGAAGAAGGAAGTGGATCGGTTCCTGGATATGGCACCTGATAATGTATATTTGATGATAAAGGTTGTTCTAGTATTAGGAATTGGAGGTGCTATGCGTTGTGACATTAATGACAATCTTTTGAATTGTTCGAAAATTGTTAGTGATAATTTCAGTGGTGCTTTGAGTTTTGGCAATAATTGTTCCAATTGTACATTCAATATCAATATAAATAACAAATAAATACCTATATATAGTTGCCCAATTAGTTTGTTTTACTAAGTTTGTAAGAGACAATGTTTTTTCTTCAAATTTCAATAATTAGAGAGCTCAAATGCAATTACTTTTGGTCCTAGGATTAAAAGTAGCGTTTTTAATCCTAGGATTAAAAGTGTTGCTAAGCAACGAGCAAATTTTTGTACGGTAAGGGAATTGATGGATTTTGCACCTGAAAATAGTACAAAAATGTCAACATTTTTTGATGGTTGGAGAAAAAAATAATTTATATGGCAGAACAAGCTAGTATTTATTATAAAAATTTGTTTGGTTTAATTATTTATTCCGATCCCTGATTATCAATATACGATTAGATAGTAGATTATTTTTAAAAATTATGAACAATTCTCTACTTCAAAACCATACATAATCTATAATGAATAACTAAATCTAACTTCAATATAAAATTCCAGACAATATTTATTTAGGTATCTACTTGAAAGAAGAAATATTATATTCCACTTTTATAGCAATTATGTATGAGTGATATAGAAAACTATAAAGAATTTATTCCGTTCTTGACTTGCAGTTTAATAACAAAAAATAAACATAGGGATGTACTATTTATCGTTATGATATGAGAAAATATGGTAAATCTTTTATGTTACTTTAAATATACAGGCATAAAACAAAATCCATGAATTATTTCCAAGAGCCACTTTTTTTTTGTTTTCCTGTGATAAATGGAAGGCTTATATTTTATTATAACATAACGTTGGTACTCCTTACTATATTCCGTTTCGAGATAGCTGAACAAATAATGAAAAATGTATTATTAAAACAGAGTATTATAGTCTTAGAGAAACAGTTTATCCATTTTCAATGTTTGGTAACTAAAAAACTATAGGGGAATTACTTGCTTGAAAGAACACTTCAACACCGTATAAAAATTCTATAGGTACTTTTAATCACAAACTCGCGGTACTATGCTTAGAAGATACACTAAATATTATCTGGTGCACATCACTCAGATTCAAGGTTAACAAGGTCGAATAACAATTTTAAAATCAATAATTCGAGATAATCGGATTATAAAGAATTGATAACACTCTTTTCAATCTAAATGTATAATTATACTGTAGTGTCAATATATAATAAAAATTTTGAGACCGACCACCGCACTGGACTGATGATGACTAACCAGTGATTTGAAGATAGTAAATTAGAACTTGGCCGTGAAAAGTTAACACGCAACATACACAGAAAGCCAGATCAATATATATTCATCATAAATGAACGAAATTTTGAATCTCGTTTGAAAGAACATATTTCTTCTGATAGTAAATCTGCTATATGTCATCACATTAAAACTGCAAGGCATAAAATCACAACAAAAGATCTAAAAATCGTACATATTTGGAATAAAGGAAACACAATTAATCTGTTGGAAAGTTTGGAAATTAACCAGATTAGAAAAATTCCAAAATGTAAATAACCAACTAGACCTCAACTCCGCTCCACTCCTAAATCTTTAAGGGTTAGGGAAGAGGTAGTAACAGTGAGACACAAAATGTTTACACCAGAATTTGTACTAAAAAAATTAAAATGTAAAACTCTATAAACAAGTAAACTTACTCTCTTATATAGTAGAACATATATTCATTTAGAAAATATGAAAATCTAGAAACACATTCTGGTTTTTTAATTTTTTTTTAATTGGCTAGTGTCTCACTGTTCCGACAAAAAAACTGAACAGTGAGAAATTTAACGAATATCTAAGGAATCGAAGGTTATTTCAAATTTCAATGGTTTTGTTGACGCTTAGTCTTCCCTTGAAGCTTTGGAGGTGGCAATATCATTTTGATGTTATTTTTCTGAACACTAAGACATGCCTTAGGAACACTGAGACACGTCTCACTGTTCCAATTATGACTAGTCTCAGTGTTCCTAAACCACATTTTTTATAAATACTTTTCACAAAATATTAAATCTTGAATTTACGAGCTAAAAACTATAGTCATGTGCTACCATGACACTGATAAACACTTCTAATAGACTACCTCGTTTAAATTGGTTATTAACCAGGAAAAATTCTAATTCAAAGAGGGCTGATAAATTTCCTTTGTCACGCACTAAACTGATCATCTGTTACTGCTTTTTTACTTTATCAACTAAATTGCATCTGATGTATTGACAGCCCTCTGTTGGTTGGTAGGGTTACTATTCAATGGTCTGAATCATCCAAATACAGATACCTTTTGACAAAATTATCATGTCTCAGTGTTCCAGCCGTCTCACTGTTACTACCTCTCCCCTATATATAAATAGTTTTTCAAATAGTTGATGGAATCCGTCGTATCACTAAGTGATAATTTAACATGATGAGCAAAAACAAAATTTGAATTTACTACGTTCATTATCACAGAAATATTTTGAGAAATATAACACTGCGATTGCAATTTCGATCACTAGACCATCATCGGGCAGATTGAGTTAAGAACTTAACATTCATTTTCAATACATATATATATATATATATATATATATATATATATATATATATATATATATATATATATATATATATATATATACATAGTCGCCGGCAGGGGGGAGCAAATCGGGCATTCGCCCCCCTGGATTGAGAAAAAACAAGTTAAATTACAACAAAATCAAAATTTTTCTGGGCAGAGCCCATTTTTATTAATTACTGCATCAATAAATGCTGTATTTTCCTAGATTATTTTACGATGAATAGTCATCATACAAAGTCTCCGGAAAGTCTATCACGCTTTATATTAGCCATGTCTTGACTGTTCTTAATGTGCTGAAGGACCTCTCAGCGGTTCAAGTTATGGCTGGAAGAGTAAATCTAATTTTGATTGCTTCCGTTACAGAGGCATTTTCACGTTCAGTATTTTTTTTAAACATAAATCAATTATTATAATTTACTTATTTTTTTTTAGGTATCAACAGACAAAAAACTGATTGAAACTAGCATTAGAAATGAATTTAAAAAAGTAAATTTTCGCCAGCGGTGCGTAAACAGGAAGACGGGTCCCGTGTCTTGCCTCCCCAATGTCTTACTGGCTGACGGCGCCCATGTATATATATATATATATATATATATATATATATATATA
Source organism: Cynegetis impunctata (assembly GCA_030704885.1). NCBI lineage: Eukaryota > Metazoa > Arthropoda > Insecta > Coleoptera > Coccinellidae > Cynegetis > Cynegetis impunctata. Next base: position 140,540 of record JARQZK010005163.1, read on the forward strand.
TATATATATTATATATATATATATATATATATATATATTATATATATATATATACATATATATATATAATATATATATATATATATATATATATATATATATATATATATATATCTATATATCTATATATATATATAGTATATATATATTATATATTATATATATATATATATATATATATATACCTATACTGCTCTGCGAAGAAATGCTTCTTGGTTATAAACTTTTTTCTATATAGGTTATTATTTATTTGATTTTTTGGATTGATTGGGCCGATACTGGGTTGCAAATTAATAAACATTTTAAAACAATGGTTAAAAATAACAATTTACACATTTATTAGAAGTAATAACGCATGACGCACGTTTCGGGTGGAACTTCACCTTCTCCAGACGGGTCCCGTTATCTTGCCCCCCCAATGTCCTATTGGCTGGCGGCGCCCATGTATTATATATATATATATATATATATATATATATATATATATATATATATATATATATTATATATATTATATATATTATATAATATATATATATATATATATATATATATATATATACATATATACCTATATATATATATATATATATATATATATATACCTATACTGCTCTGCGAAAAAAAAATGCTTCTTCGTTATAAACTTTTTTCTAGGTTAAAATAACAATTTACACATTTATTAAAAGTAATAACGCATGACGCACGTTTCGGTGGAACTTCACCTTCTCCAGACGGGTCCCGTATCTTGCCCCCCCAATGTCCTATTGGCTGGCGGCGCCCATGTATATATATATATATATATATATTTATATATATATATATATCTATTTATATATATAAATATATTTATAAATATATATTTATATATATATATATATATATATATATATATATATATATATATATATATATATATATATATATATATATATATATATATATATATATATATATATATACATATATACCTATATATATATATATATATATACCTATACTGCTCTGCGAAGAAATGCTTCTTGGTTATAAACTTTTTTCTAGGTTAAAAATAACAATTTACACATTTATTAAAAGCAATAACGCATGACGCACGTTTCGGTGGAACCTCACCTTCTTCAGAGAGAGTTTGCCATTAGCATCTGAAGCGGGTGAAGTTCCACCGAAACGTGCGTCATGCGTTATTGCTTTTAATAAATGTGTCAATTGTTATTTTTAACCATTGTTTTAATAATTTATTTATTTGATGTTTGATTTTCATAAGCATTTGGCATGAACTGAAATTTGTGTCATATTTCTTCATGATTCACTGAACTCTACACCGAATATCGAAAATAATAGATATGATAACGATATGAAATAGATAAGCAGTTAGTTAGATTAAACTTATAGAGCATCATGATATATATCCAGTACAGATATTGTTCTAAGTATCGAAAATGGTTGCAAGTAGACGTGGTTTAGTTCTAGCAACTTGTTTTATGTCAGGTGCTGCCGGTATAATATCTTTAGTGTCACTTGGAACACAGGGATGGGTCTATGCTGATTTAAGTTTGGGAAGTTCTGAAAGTGCACCAAATTCTAATGCCAATTATGGTTTATTTGGGGGAACCTTTTCCCATAGTTACGGAGTGGCAACCAGCGTAGATTTGTCAAGTAATATTCATATCTTATGATATTTTTGAGTATCGGTACCTCATAGTTCTTAACTTATCAAATTAATTAATTTTTATTTGATTGAACCATATATTTATGAGATTTACTCTTATATTGAATTAGCTCAACATGTATGCTATAACTGTAGTTTTACATTTAAAAGTTTGTCTTCCCGTATTTCTTCTACCAATGAATTTTTAAGATTTCTAAATTTTGAAACCCATAATCTGTAAAAAGACTTCTTTCTTTAGACACCTTGCAAATAATATCGTTCTATTTGTATTTCAATTAATTATCTACAAGAGTTCAGAATTTATAGTTAATTGCCAGAAATTGTGAAATTATTCTCTATACTGTTTAAACTCGGCCAGAAAGAAAACTTATGATGTGAGTAGGTTTGAAGCTTTCAACTGATTAATTTGTAGCTTATTTTCTGAAATTTTCCGGAAAAACACTTATGGACCTCCTTTTTTCGGAGTTCCCAAATTACAATTCGAAACTATGCATTTTGTATGCTTTTATTTAGACTATAAAAGACTTAAATTGATTTGACAATTACTAATCTATGTTTTTACGTGTTTTTATCAAACTCATGATGATTTTTTATCATAATTATCAATTGAATTACAGTGTGTTGCGATCAATATTCAAGTAATAAAATTACTGTAATTGGGTTTCATCATTTTTATAAATAGGTGAAATTAATATACCTACCTTTGTGTCTTTTTTAATTTCAAAATTGATTTTATGAATTATTCATAAAAAAAAAGTCGATTGCAATAACCGAATCTATTCTTCATTTATCATTATCATGGATAAATTCAAAGTAAATTGAATAAAATAGTCAGAGTATTATAGCATGAGAAAAGTAAAATTGAATATCTGAAACGGAACAAAAACCATTGACTAATTGTTTGTTATTGACTAATTTAGAACTAACAAAAAAAAATTATTAAATATTAATATACTAAAATTAAAGTCACAGAATTGTAGAGCCGCAATACTATGACAACTCACATACCTAATATCATTACATAAAGTGAACAAGGAAAATTCTTTAATAATTTTAAAAAATTATCAAACAACTTTCCAAGGAAGCTGGTTATACGTATTCAGCAACGCAAAATCTGCATTCACAATCGAACGGTGAATTATAGAAATTGTCAAGTCACCCCGACTCAAAATCTGCATACAGCTGTTTCGATCTTATTAGATCTCATCAGTGCAGCTTATTTGACCCGGAGTGAATTAACAAATTTCTAATTGTTCCCCAATACAAATAGTGGTCAGTAACAATGGATAGATAACAATCCAGAGCGCCATCCCACCAAAGATATTGGGAAACAACAATTCACCGCTTAGACTGAAAATGCAGAAATTCGTCGCTTAAACACGTACCTCCTGATATGAAGATATCTACTCTACAACAGTGGTGTATATGATTCCAAGGCACACTAACATAGTGATTTAAAACCTTTGGATATACTCACGAGAGCGCGCTCCGAATATTCTTGTCGCTTAATACGCAAAATATAACAATCAAATCATGAAAAACATACTAGTCGATCATGGTCGATTTCATACATTACATAAAGTGAACAAGGAAAATTCTTCAATAATTTTAAAAAATTATCAAACAACTTTCCAAGGAAGCTGGTTATACGTATTCAGCAACGCAAAATCTGCATTCACAATCGAACGGTGAATTATAGAAATTGTCAAGTCACCCCGACTCAAAATCTGCATACAGCTGTTTCGATCTTATGATCGAATGAAGATTTTGCGTTGCTGAATACGTATAACCAGCTTCCTTGGAGAGTTGTTTGATAATTTTTTAAAATTATTAAAGAATTTTCCTTGTTCACTTTATGTAATGTATGAAATCGACCATGGTCGACTAGTATGTTTTTCATGATTTGATTACCTAATATCAGTAATGTTGATTGCATACATGAACTATATTCAGAAACTGATTTTTCTTTAAATTCCGTTGAATTCAGTTAAAGAACTAGTTGAGTCAAAATGATGTAGAATAGAAATATTTCAATATATGTATCTATGTATTTATATATATATATATATATATATATATATATATATATATATATATATTATATATATAAATATATATATATATATATATATATATATATATATATATATATATATATATATATATATATATATATATATATTTATATTTTCATATATAATAAAACAACAGGTGCGAATTTCAAACTAAAACTAAAATATCTAATGCAAGGTTGCAAAGTACAATTATAAATTTGGGAAAGCCGTTCTAGGATTCTAAGAACAAACTACCTTGTTCATTGAAAAGGTTGAGAAGGGGGGAGGTGTATGTTTGTTGTTGGTTGTTAAGTAACTTTTGGGAATTTTTATGCCTATTAATTTCTAAAGTAGACATTATAATAGGCACTAAAATTCACAGAAGTTACTTAGCAACCAATTGGATGTGAACAGCTCCCCCCTTCTTAACCTTTTCAATGAATAAAGGTAGTTTGTTTTATCTAGATAGTTATCTATCTTTCTATCTATTTATCTATCTATCTAACAATCTATCTATCATTATATCCATCTATCAATCTATCTGACCCAGCAAACATTGTTTAAATTATTAAAATGGCTATTAAAAAATATGGGTTGTTGATAGAAGGATGAAAATTTAGAGTTGTATGAAATTTTTAATGCAACATCATGAAAAACTGAAAATAGAAAATGTTGTCCAAAAAATTTATAAAAATGTTTGGGGTGGACCACTCTAATCACTTAGGGGTATAAAAAATATATTATGACCTATTCTCAGACCGACTATTGTTATTTTCGATTACCATCTTGCAACCCTATTGTGGATCTGTGAATGAAATGAAAAAAATTAAAATCGCGATACAAAAATAGGGGTTGATCGTAGAAGGGTAAAAAATTTAGAGTAATATGAGTCATAACAAAAATAAAAATCTTACCAAAAAAATTTAAGTTTATAATTAACAAATGAAAATAGGGGTTGATCGTAGAAGGGTGAAAATTTAGCGTTTTATGTATTTTTGAATCTGTATCATAAAAAAATTGAATAGAAAATTTTGTCTGAAAAATAAAAATTGAGGGGTGGACTACCTTCAACATTTAGGGGGATGAAAAATAGATTTACTCCTATTCTCAGACCTAACTGATATGCACACAAAATTTCATTAGAGTTGGTCGAGCCATTTCGTAGGAGTTTAACAAATATAAAATAGGGGTTGATCGTAGAGGGGTGAAAATTCAGGGTTTTGTGTATTTTTTAATGCTGTATCATAAAAAAAATAGAACAGAAGATTTTGTCTGAAAAATAAAATGAAATATTGGGGGGTCGCCCTTAACATTTAGGGGAATGAAAAATAGATGTTGGCGGATTCTCAGACCTACCCAATATGCACACAAAATTTCATAAGAATCGGTCAAGCCATTTCGGAGGAGTTTAACTTCTAACACCGTGACACGAGAATTTTATATATTAGATATAAATTGACTCTTTATCCCATATTTTTTGAAACCAAGTTAAATTTCGAAATTCAATATCAATAATCAAGTACTTTGAATTTCAGTGACGTGTTCGTATAGCGATAACGTTTGTGCACTTTTGTGCGCAGAAAATTCTGACAAAGAAAGTGAGATGCTGGACCAATTATACAATGGTGAAAAAATAAGTTGGAATGAATACAAATGTAAAAAAACATCATCGCAGACTTATCTGATGGAAAAGACTAGTGAATTTTTCTATAAACTACTAAATTTAAGTTCACAAGGTAAATTTAAGATTATATTCCTTTGATCAAACATTACTGATCTATAGATACCTCTTCTATTGTAAATTTTGTAAAATGCTTTGTTTTTATTTCGAAAGAAACCTTAGGGTATTATTATAAAACTTGTTGAGATAATAAATTTTTTTTACAGCTGATGACTTGAAGTTCATCAACGCATTTGCACATCTATTCACCATAATATTCCTAGTACTCTCTGCTATTCTTGGTTTGTTTTCTGCTGGATTATCAGTATGGAATACGGCTTCAAATCCAATAGAAAAATACTTAAACATATTTGGACTGTATATATATAATGGTATAGCGTTTGGTACTTTACTCATTTCTATCTTGCTTTGGGGTATTATGTTTTTCATTAGCTTGGCACATGCATCTGCTACAATTCCTGAATTGTCCGGAATAGCAAGTGCTGTAAGTGTATCTCTGGGATGGTCTTATTGGTGAGTAGTTTTAATTTTTTTTTGGATAAGTATACGACAATCTTTATTATGTAAATAAACTCAATATATACACATTCATCACCAATCAGATACTATATATCTGCTTCCTTCATTATATGCCGATTTTTCATTATAATAAAATAATTTTTTCATGAAAAATAAAATCTTGTATGCACCACGTGCGTTACTAGATGCTAACTCCCATCGATCGTTAGGATCTATTTAACGTACTTAGTACATAAATAACTAGGTATTAAATTATCAAGATGAACATTTCTTAAAGGTGGATAGGCCGTGAAAAACTGGAACTCCTTCTTCCATACATTTCGTTGTACGATATTCATCTTCAGAGGCAGCAAGAGCTTCGTTGTAACTGTGAACAAGATTAATTTTTTCTACTTGGTTGTTCCATTTGATAACGACCTGTTAACCTTGAAGAAGTTCATACTTTTTTTATTTGATTCACCGGCAGTGAAAGCATGAATATTTCCAGGATAAATTTTCCTGCCCTCCTGCTCTATTTTTGCTCTATTGGAGTGCTGTATGCAAGAAACTATCTGATATCGAAAGAACCAGCTCAACAAAGAATTGAGATGGAGGCAAATACACCAGCCGAAATACTTTTATTCTAACTTATATTATATTCATTTAATGTATTAGATGTTCATGAAGATCTGTGAAAATTAATAGTTCCATTCAATTTCTTCATATATTACGAATTTTTGAGAAAATTGGCAATACATGAAGAATAAATCATCATATATCAAGTTTATAATTTTAGGTGCCACGAACATTTCTTGAAGTTGATCAGTGCCGTCTTTCATATAAATGGGGCACCGGGCCCAGGACGGAAATGGGGCCCTTTTAAAAATTAATATTGAGTACGAGTACTCAATAAGATGTATTTGTAAGTATTTTACTCGTAAGTACTTTTGAAGAGGCAGGCTACGGTTACGGGTAGTACTCGTAAATGTACACTTGTGGTTTCGTGAAGAACTTGTGGTTTCACAAAGAAAAACAAAATAATTTTTACATGTTTCATGTTGTTATTGTTTTGCAGCGTAATTTAATCATTTTTGTTTGTTTTTTTCTTTACTTTTGTATTGGTTTTAATGTTTTGGTGCTTGCTGCTTGGGGGCCCCAACAGAACGGGGGCCCTGGGCCCGGGCCCGGCGGGCCCGTACGGAAAGACGGCACTGAAGTTGATTATATCAACTCCTTGATTGAATTGAGAATTTTGAAATCTCTCTATGTATATATTATAACTGTAAACTTGTTAAATATAAAATTTATATAATGAAATGTGTATTTATTTCAAACAATTTTTATTTACAAATATAAGCATACTTTCATTATATGAAATCAAAAATGTCTTTCAAAAAATACCCTTCAGTTATTTATTTCAACTTACTGAAATAAAAATTAAAAAAATTCTCCAAGGGATAATTTTTAGCCAATTGATAATTTTTTAATTTGAAACTTACATTAGAGAATAAAAAAATGAAGCACACCCTACTGAGTAGCACTAGGAATGATAAAACCCCTCGGGGCATGAGCATGGAGTCAATATTTTTTGAATGTATTATATAAATTAAATAACAATGAAAGTCGATTTTACGACTGAAATGAAGGAAAATTGCAATAAATTTATTAATAATTCGATATTACGAATAAAATCCGTGAAAATTTAGCAAAAATATCCTATCCCGGTTCATGTTGCTGCAAATTATGAATCAAATTGATAAGATATCTCTATGGATGGGAAGCAGACACAGACGCAGAATCAAGCTGAAGCTATCAACGTCGCTTGGTTACCGTGGCACACAGAGCACTTCGACGCATGTTTTGTAGGACTTCGTACATATCGACCTTGGCGCATGCGCACGTCGTAATGCCTATCTAAAAAACGCTATAATTTTTTATTCTTCGTTGGGAAAAATTGGGAACAAAAATTCTATCATGAAATCATATGTACTTTATAGATATCCGTTGGAATTTTTAAAATCGGACCAGATCCCAACTTTTTTCTTGAAACTTTAGCTTCGCCTCGGGGTAAAAACGCTATAATTTTTTATTCTTCGTTGGGAAAAATTGGGAATTAAAATTCCCTAATGAAATCATATGTATTTTATCAATATCCGTTGGAATTTTTGAAATCGGACCAGATCCCAACTTTTTGTCGTGAGACTATAACCCCTTTAGCTTCGCCTCGGGGTAATAATGAGTTTTGTTCTTGTTGAATGATAGCACTTTCATTGTCTTCAACTTTTAATTTGCTTTTAAATTATTTTTTGTATAAAAAAAGTTAGTTATCCAGGGTTTTGAGGCCATATTTGTCTTACCAAGATTTCGTATCAATTTATGAAACTTCTCATTATAGTCACAGGATTTGGGGTGTAAATATAAGTTACTCAATGGCTGAAATTTCTGTTTGTATTATTGCTAGGTTAATTCTTGATCTCTGACAATTTTCTCATCATCCTCAGCACATTTGATTTATACGCGGAAAATTATTTGTTAAATTACCTTTGCTATATTCCAGGCTAAATTTCTTTGTGAATATTGTATATAAATATATTATAATATATTATATACATATAATGTCGAGCGATTGTACTACACGGTCGTGTTTATGTCGCTCCTGCTTTGAATTCGAATAACTCGTGCAATTTAAGTGTCTTTTGACTTAAAATTTATATCAGGTTGTGTATCTTTTTGTCGGGAATCAAACAGTGAAAAGTGTTTTCTAACTCAGTTATGTCAATTTGCAAAAAGTGCACTGGGGCACTGACTAATAAATCTCCGGGTATTTAATGCGGAGGTTCTTGTCGAGAGTTTTTTCATGCAAACAACCGATGCTCTGACATCGCAAAAAATCAGATTGCGGTGATAAAGAATTTACCAGGAGGTACTTGGAGATGCTCCAGATGCCGCGATTTAAATCCATTACTCACAGTTATGGTGAATGAAAACGATGGTGACGACATGGGCGCCGGTGATGGGGAAACATCTGGTATTGATAGACTCATTAATATGGTTTCCAATATGAATCAAAACTTCAAAGAGTTGAGGAGTTCCGTCGATTTCTGTTTTAATAAAATATCAGACTTCGAAAAGAAACTTTCTAAACTGGATGAACTCTCGAAACTCACTCAACAGCTTAGAATGGAAAACGAAGCTCTAACCCAGGAAGTACAGAAATTGAAATACAAATTAAATGACATCGAGCAAAATTTACGAAATAAAAATTTGGAAATAATGGATGTTCCAGAAAAAAAGAATGAGAACCTGATTGATATTGTCGCCAAGATCGGCTCTTACTTAAACTACGATCTGCAACCAGAGGTATTAGATTTCGTTACCCGAATACCAACAAAGTTACCAAACAAACCTAAAAATATAATAGTCGGTTTCAGAACAAAAATTGACAGAGATAACTTCTTCGCTTCTGTCCGAGCGAAACGCGCGGCTGAGCGTGGTAAACCAGGCTTTAAAGTCGAGAATATATCACCTAAATTATATATTAACGAACACCTAACGACTAATAATAAAGCCATCTTCAAGGCAGCTAGGGATTCAGCTCGTGTGAGTGGCTTCAAGTTCGTTTGGACTCAAAATGGAAATATTCTGGCTAGAAAAGATGAAAATTCTAGAATTCTACAGATTCGAAGCGACGCTGACCTGAAGAACATCAAATAAGTCCACAATGTGATATATCATCGTAAAAATACATATTTGCTAAATTAATGGATTGTACATCTTTACACATTGGCTACCAGAATGTAAGAGGACTACGGACAACACTGGCTGATTTCAAGCTAAATTTACAATGCCATTCCTACGATGTAATATTTATAACTGAATCATGGCTAAATGATTCCATAACGGATGGTGAGTTTGCAACAGACGAATACTCAATATTCCGAAGAGATCGTCGTACTAGTGGTTCTTTAAAGGAAGATGGCGGCGGGGTGTTCATTGCTGTTAAAAACAATATAATTGCTACGCCACTGTTAGACTTTAATAGTGAAGCTGAGGATTCGTGGGTTCTCATCAAAGTTAATGATGTTAATATATACCTCTGTTGTGTTTATCTTCCGCCGGGGGAAGATTTTCGTAGGTGCATCAGCATCGTTTATTGCTAAGTTTGAAATTAATAAACGAACTATTGGTGACAATTCCATTTTATTGTGTGGTGATTTTAACTGTCCTTCGATCAAATGGGTGAGTAATAATAATGAGAATTTTTAGAGCCAACAAACATTGAGAATAGATTTGCGAATCTTATGGACATGTTTAGTTTTTCCGAACGTATTCATTTTAATTGTATCCTTAATGAATACAATAAAATACTAGATCTCGTGCTTTGCGACAAATGTTGAAATCAAATGTGTAAAACGAAATGAAATCCCATGTAGAAGTTGACAGTCACCATCCGCCGATCGAATTTTATACACTTTCAAATCACAACATTATCTGAGAGAACATATCAGTAGTTACAGATATAATTTTAGAATTCCAAATTATGATGTTGTAAATGAGAAGCTTTCTTCAATTGATTGGAATATTTTACTGGGCGACGGGGATGTTAATATGAGAGTTAATAAATTTTACGCTACTTTAAACAATGTTATACTTGAGACTATTCCAAAAAGTAAAATTAACAAAAAATTTCCTTTATATTTCTCCAAAAATACTATTAAAGTAGTTAAAGAAAAAAAATAAATTCCATCACAAGTGGAAAAAATATCATAATTTTCATGATTTTTATCGGTTCGATGGATTGTTACATGACATTCTTTTTTGGTGTAGATCTTTTTAATACCACATACTTGTCGCTCAAACGATCGCTGAAGAAGGGTTCTTCATAATAAGGATGAAATTAATATATGTATATGTTATATTCATGATAAAGGGTTTTTTTTAATTTTTATATGTATTATGTGTGTGCTTATATGTTATACCAATTTTGATTTGAATTGCATGAAGTATTTTTTTTTTGTTAATAAGCGAATACTCTTTTTGGGTTAATACCTGTTTGTGTTCCTGATTATCTTAAATAAATAAATAAATAAATAAATAAATAAAACTTCACAGTTTCACTATATTTTGTTAACATGACAATTTTTTCGTCAAACACGGTGGCTTCTTCAGATGTATATTACATACTAACTTTTACAACGAGGATATTAAAAGATGTAGGAAGGGAATATAGGTACAATAAGAAATGAGAAAAACCTAAACGTAATTTCTTAGCAGGTAGGTATTACAAACTGTTAATGACATGGGAAAAACACAACAGGTACAAATATTCAATATTACATTTAGAAAAGATTTAATAACGGTGAATTAATGATATATAATTAATATCATTTAACAAATTATTGGATTGTTTCATACCTACTATTAATTTAAAGTGCTTCTAATAAATTGAGGATATAGCCTTTCTTTTCTATATGTAATATTTCAAATTCACTATTAAAAATATGATTATGTTCCAGGAGATATGATGCATACGTAGAATCTACTTTTTCCTTGTTGTAACTTCTTTTATGTTCTGATATTCGAACTCCAAAGTTCCTGCCAGTTTAGCCAACATATACTTTATGACGTGAACCACAAGTAAGCTTATAAATCTCTGACTTATTTCGTGGTGTAGTTTTATTTTTTGAATTTTTAGGTTTCCAATGGTATTCTGAGTTTCGAATGCTATTTTTGAATTTTTATTTGACAAAAAGGTTGAAATTTATATATCTGAAGAAGCCACTGTAGTTGTCATGTTTTTTTTTTGAAACTACGACTAGGTGGGCGTTTGCTGAGGCCTTCTGTAGTCTCCGCCTATGCTTTTACACTCGAAATGCAGACCATGAGTCAAGTTTTTGAAACGACGACTAGGTGGGCATTTGCTGAGGCCTTCTGTAGTCGCCGCCTATGCTTTTACACTAGAAATGCAGACCATGAGACAAGTTTTTGAAACGAAGACTAGGAGGGCATTTGCTGAGGCCTTCTGTAGTCTCCGCCTATGCTTTTACACTCGAAATGCAGACCATGAGTCAAGTTTAATTCTGCGAAGAGGTGGATGGCCATCAAGGTAGCAATGGAAGAGAAAGTTCCATTGTATATCATCCGTGAATAAAAAGTACTCCGTAAGTAACACATTATTTCCGTACCTAACTGTCTTTAAAAGAAAAGAATTGCTAACATTAAAATCTGTGTAATATGACGAACTGAATAAAAAAATTTGTAATGTTCAAAATGTGAAAATTCATTGGAAAAAATGGTTTTATTCTGGATTGCCATATGGTTCTTTCACATAAGTCAGATTGGTAAGTGAATTATATTCATAAAAAGCGATTTTCATAAATTTATTTACTTAGTTATTTAGGATGTTTTTTCTTAGACATTATTTTATCGATAATTTTGGAAAAGAAAGACAGTGGCGTAGTTAACGATAAATAAATACGCTTAAGGTACATATATATAACTTTTCGATCTTATTTCCCCTAAAATTTTTACGTGGATTGATTTGATGCTAAGTGTTCTTGTTGGTATAAACTCTTTTCTCTAATCACCGCCATGTTTATATAGAGATTTCTTGTTTTTTGAGGTTTTTCCTCCACAGTTCCTCGAGATGGACTTTAAGGATTTAAATTTCGTAGAAGTAGATTGAATTGATATTAAGTTATTATGTTTTTGTTGACTTCACATATATTATATACAATTTGTATATAATCAAGAAAAAAATATGCTTTTTCTGTTTGTATAGGTACTACTATTTGAAAAAATCTGTCATTGGGCTGCTTATAAGAATTTCCATTAATCTTGAAACTTAGTCCAATTTTGTTACTGCTAAGACTTTCTCGGCAGATCTTTCTCCTAGTTTCTTCTAAATTTCAGTCAAGTGTCAAGAAGATGACGGCCCATATAAAGGAAAATATTTGGGAAAAATAAATTCGTACCATCATCAAGTAGCTGGCGATGTTTATGTAATAGACGAATATTCCCTTCTTTTGTCGTCTTTTGTTTATGATGGAAATGGAGCAGATACCTTTTTTTGGGCAGGAGCATCCAATAGACCTGGTCCTCAAGGTTTTATAGTTCCTGATGAATATGGATAGTGAGTACAATTTTTTTTCGACCACTTATTCACTTCGTAATCTTGAAGTCACTGTTTAAAATTTTTACACAAAAAATACTTTATTTTTCACTTGTATATTATTGGTTGATTTTACCTTAGATACGGTTGCTATAAATACACTCATAATGCCCTAGGGCATAATGAGCGGGCAATATGGATCATAACGCCCGCTCATTGTATGAGGAGAAATGAAGCAACTTCCATTGTTTAAATACTTCATGATCTTTGTCGTATACGACTCTGGATTTCTCCGGCAATGAATTATTCGCAGCTTTGGCTGCATTTTCTATAATATTCTTGGGTAAATTCATTTTCATTTCCATTATTTCTATAAGACTACACAAAGAAAGCAGTGATGACATTCACTAAATATGATGACAAAAATATTCACAAACGTCAAAATATCAACAAATGACATGCCTACTATGAGAAGGAAAATGGAAAGTATATTAGGAGCAATGAACCGATTTTAAAATCGATTTTTCATTATAATATAATAATTTTTTCGTGAAAAATAAAATTTTTAATGCACCACGTGCGTTACTATATCCTATCCCTCGGGCGTTAGGATCTATATAACGCACTTGGTGCATAAATAACTATTCTAATACATTATTTGTCACAAGGGGACATCCCTAAATTACGCCACTTCTCAAGAGTGAGGGAGGGGTCAACCAAGTGTGACATAGTGTTACAAGTAAACAACAAAATATCACATGTATAAATCTAATTAAAACTCTAACAAAAAAAATTCAAAACGTGTGACGTCTTTATAGGAACATACAAATGTGGCCACCAGTAACAGGACGGGGGGGCCACCAAAAATAGTTAAATTCGTGTGGTGTAATGTATGTATGGCCCTCAATCTAGTATTCCTATTATTTATTGGGTAATTAATGGTGCCTTTCCATTTATTTTAATGCCTGAGGGTTATCAACAATGTTTTTTCGGAAGAATAGTTACAAATTCAAAGAACTATGCTTCATCTCTAAATTTGTAAGTAGGTATCATACTTTGAAAAATTACCAATTATCATACTTCCAGGATTTACAAAATATATCAATTTAAAATTACTTACAGTACGAACGTGTTGGAGCGATATTTAAACAAAGACTTCACCCTGACTTTACCAGATAAGAAAAAGATAACAGATATCCGATGGTTTGCAGTATACGACATTTGGAGTCAGAACACTTTTGGTGACATATATGTCCCTGAAGAGTTCGAACCTCCCACTATTCAAAACGTTGGTACGTTAAATGGAAAAAGACATGATGTTTCTTCTGGAGATATTCAAATTCTCGATGCGAAAACAATTAAGTTGAAACATTTCAAATATGACGGTAAAGCGAAGGAAGCCTATTTTTGGGTTGGTGTCGGACCACAACCTGGAACAAAAGGATTCAAAGTTCCTGATGAGAATGGATAGTGAGTAACTACTTGATTTTATTAAGTTTCGAGAAACAAAACGTGGTGATTTTCAGTTTAGAGCCTATACGAGCTTATAATGAAGAGACTATCATTCTGGAATTACCTGGGGATCTCACAATTTTTACAATCGACTGGTTCAGCATATACGATCATAAAACGCATGAAAATTTAGGATCTTTCATTGTACCAGATGGTCTGAATGTACCTCCTTCTTTAGTTAAGATCATAGTGAGTTCGTCTATCTTTAGATTTGATTACTTTCTCAATATTGACTCAATATTTTGTCGTTACAGAGTCATAAAAATGATTTACCGAACTGTCTTCAACTTCACAAAGATTTTCAAGTATCGTGGGAGTTGTTTGGACCACAAGTTACAATTCAATTAGCTGGAAATATACAAGACAATGAATATATGGCCTTTGGAATATCAGGTTCTGATAGTCAAAGCCAAATGTTGAATTCCGATGTTACCATTGCCTACATTGATGGGTACAGAGGATTTGCAACAGATTATAATATCACTGCGTTGACCCCAGTAAGTATGACAACATTTTTGACCAATCAACTGCCAATACACAAAACAAAAGCGATAAGAAACAATAGATATATATATATATATATATATATATATATATATATATATATATATATATATATATATATATATATATATATATATATATATATATATATATATATATATATATATATATATATATACATATACCGGGTGTCCACAGAAGGTGGCTCGTCCCTATAACTTTTTTGTTTTCGGAGATAATGAAACGAAATTTAGAGAATCTGATTAATGCATGAAACTACATTTTTTGACAAGTAACTCAACTTCATGCAACTTGACACATCACATGAGACACCTGGTATATTTTCAGTTTTTTGTCTTCATATGGCATTCAGAATACAACCATGTAGGTATCATTTGTTAGTTTTGTAGCCATTTTTTTATTTTTTTTTCAAAATAAATTTTCATTCTAGAGGGCTATGGATGCGTTCAGATAACTAATTTCGGTGCTTAAATGTTTGTTAAAATACAACTTTACTGTTTTCGATCAAAATGTTTCAGCTATTTGACGTTTAATTTTGAAACTTTTATTACTATTTTTTTTCAAATGGCAACATGGTGGCTCGTCGGGTTAAAAAAAAGAGATAATTCTATTACGATTAATTTGATACCGCACTCTAGGCACCTGAATTATCATAACCTTCTTCAAATGAAGAATCTTATTGAGATTAAATTGACATTTGAAATCATCGAGTAGCCTGTGACCAACACAACTGAAACAAAATAAGTCCGTAGCCACGCCCACAAATCTACGTCCCAGGACAGTAATCGCATCTAGAATAAAAAATTATTTCGAAAAAAAATAAAACAACGGTTACAAAAAGTAACAAGTGATACAGGGTTGTATTCTAAATGTCATATGGAGACAAAAAACTGAAAATATACCAGGTTTCCCATTTAAAAATCGAAAGTTTATGTTAGTTCCGGTGAAACCGGAAGTTGCATGAAGTTGAGTTACTTGTTAAAAAATGTAGTTTTACGCGTCATTATTTCCGAAAACAAAAAAGTTATAGGGGCGAGTCACCTTCCCTGGACACCCGGTATATATATATATATATATATATATATATATATATATATATATATATATATATATATATATATATATATATTTAGATTAATTCTAATATACTAATTCTTGTCTATTAACAGTGTGTCAAGGTGTTGGGTCAGTACAAAGGAGTTTGTAAGGATGAGTTGGTTGGCGGTCAAGATAGCAACCAAATTCATACTGCAGTAAAAGAAAATGGAATTCAAATTATTACGTACAGAAGATTCTTGATATCTCGTGAGTAAAAAGATTTTCCATGTGTATAGATATATGTCTAGATTAAGCGTATATATTTCTCCTTAGCTACCAGATTGATTATTCTAGCTCATATTCTATATTTACCGACTTTATTGTTCCGTATTCTGTATTCACTTACTTATATCTAATTGCGTTTTTGTAATAATAAGTTACCATTTTTAGTGCGTTGTTTTTTACTGTTACATTGCTCTATTATGTATTTTATTCACTATTTTTAACTATAGAAGTTCAGTACAGTAGCTTCCATTGTTTCATTACACCAATATTCTTGAAATCTTGTGTTGAATAGAAAATTAAAGTGTTTTTTCGATAGCTGATAATGGCGACAAAGAATATATCACCGACAAGCCTCTCTTCATAATCTGGGCATTGGGAAAATTGGATGATAAAAAAGAACCAGCTTTTCACGATAAATATCCTAAAAATAATATATCCATAGAAGTAAATCCAAAAGAACCAACCAATAATTGCTATTCGTTTACAAGGGATGAGACAGGAAAAAATAATCAGACTGAAATTTGGGAAAAGGGAGAACTAGATGGTAAAGCTTCCAGAGTTTTTAATGCATACCTTGGACCATCTGGAGGCCAAAAAGCATATCAAGGAGTTACTGGTAATGACCAAATTATTATGTTTATGGAAAATATTCAATTATGTATAAATTTAGATATATATATATATATATATATATATATATATATATATATATATATATATATATATATATATATATATACATATTTATATTCATATGATTTTACAAAAAATAATAAAGGCCCAACTCATTTAGGAAATTAACGAACAATTTAATTATCAATAGAAAATATCTATTTTTTGCCATAGGCAGAAAATTTTTCTGGTTATGTTTCTATAACTATAACCCTAAGATGATTAGAACAAAATATGTTTATACTACACCATAACCTTGCAACACAGTACGGGTTTACATTTTCAAGTATTTACGATAAATCTGCCAATCTAAGCTGATTTTCGGACAACAAACAAATCAGGGATATAAATGACAATCATGTATTAGAGATGTTAGTGATTTGATTGATAAGTTAATTGTGTTAGTGATTTGATAATTAAATTGATAAACATTTCCATTGTCACCTTCTTCTGAATTGTTGAAAAAAGTCATATTCATTTTTTATTCGCCTTTACCTATGTGCCAAGTGACGGTAACATTTAGATATACTTCGAACTTATTCGAAATTGGGCCTGCTATCAACAGACCTAATACTATAGATACCTACGTCTACAGGCCCCCAATAGTATATTGTATAATTAGTGGGAAAAGCATAATATTCCCAAATGACTGTGATAATTACCAGACTCGTCGCTACGCTCCTCGTCTGGTAACACAGGAGTTTGGGAATATGCTTTTCCCACGAATTATACATACTATTTTTTCTTCGATCGTTGATTTACATTTAAAAAATTAATTAAAAAATATTTCATCCAAGATGTAATCAAGTAAGTTTAAATAGGTTTCTCTATGTTCATATTGAAATATAGAAGTGGTAACCATGGAAATTACTCTGTTATGACAAAAGTAAAATAATTTTAAAGCCGGTTTTGTTTGATTCGTTGTATTTTATAAGGAATTAAAAAAGAATTAGTAAACATGAACACTGATAGTGATTATTTGTTGTCTTGCACGACTCTTGAACTAGTAGAAGCCGCGAACGGGGCTTCACTTAATTTACTTCCGGCGAAATCCAGAGAGAAGTATGAACTTGCGTACCAACGCTTCATGAATTTTTGTAGAAAAAACAACAGTGTATCCTTTTCTGAGAATGTACTGATGGCGTATGTTGCTGAATTGGCTAAAACAATGAAATCTTCGACGTTGTGGGCACATTATTCCATGCTTCGATCAACTTTGTCTGTTAAAAATAATATTAATATTGCCCAGTACCAAAAACTGAGAGCAGTTTTAAAACGTCAAGCTACAGGATACAAAAAATGTAAATATTAACAACAATTATAAAAATTAAAACCATACTTTGTTTCATTTTAATGTAATAATCCATTTGTTACATTACCGCACGATACAGCAGTGCGGTAAGAATATTACCGCACTGTTATTTTCTAATTGCTTAGCAACTGACCACTATTCTGGAATGTTGAGCTTTGCGCATAGAAAACAGGTCAAAATAGTGTCACTTTTCCCACGATCGGAGAAAAATTGTATTGATCCCCAAAAATTGGTCATGTAACGCCATCTATTGATTAATCAATTGAGATGTTTACTCAGTGGATCAATACATCGATCGAAGTATCGATCCATTGTTTTTTTTCTGTACTTTGTAGTCAGTCTGTACAAAAACGTTCTATGAATAAAAGGCTGTTACTTTTCAAAGTTCCGCAGGTGTAGTAAATTACAACAAAATATTCTTTCCTCATCGTGAAATTCCACTTTAAAACTCAATTATAACACAAATAAGGGGAACTATTCACAAAGATACCAATCCTGATTGATTTAAAATTGGTTATTAAACACTTCTTATACCCATCAAACACTTATTGTATGAACACTTGAATTTAACCTTTAAATATACTGCACAAGTAGACTTCCGGATGTTTTCGATGTAGATTGAAGGAAGACTTATTTATTTAGCTGCTAAAATTATTAAAATTCATAAGGCATAGTGAACGATCTTTAGAAATAAAATATTTCTTTTATGATTTTTTTAAATAATGGTTCTCAGCACTTCACTAGTTTGATATGAGTAGATGAATTTTTTTTCTTTTATTTTTCTAGGACAGCCTTCTACTTCATTAGCTTGGTATATTAACGGAATGTTAGTGCCCGAAATATGGTTAAGAAGAGGTTTGACTTATGCTTTCAAAGTTTATGGCGGCAAAAACCCGCATATGGCTGAATTGTACCATCCATTCATCATAACTGACGAACCCCATGGAGGCTTCGATAGGCTCACAGATGAAGCTCAATCAAAAATAAGAGTTTTGGCTGGTATTGAGTACTCCAGGAGAGGTCGACCAAGGCCAACAGCTGGTAAAATAAGACATTTTTATCTACAGAATTAATTAGTAATTTTTATGTTTTCTGAATATAACTATTTCAATTAATATACATGCTAAAGAAGAAACTCGACTCATAGGATCTTATCAAATTCTGATATTTCAAAATGTGTGAATAGTCCATATAAAAGCTGAATTTTTCCAAAGCTTAACCTCCATTCTTTTTTTGGTACCTTTTTTTGTGTAATATTTGATATTAGGTAAAGTCCATAAAATATAACTCACATCATAAATTAACCGTTCGGAAGATATCGCCAAAGTATTTTTAGTTTTGATAGTCAAATTATTCAAAAGGTCAATAAAACTAATAAAAGTGAAGTGGCCATTTGAGACCGAGAGTTCAGTTGATTTCTATGGTTGAGAACATACAAAGAATTTTGACGAACTTATTCACAAATTTCAATTTTTGGTTGTAGTCAACGTCCACTTAACCTTTTTCAATCAAATTATAAACTGAAATTAAAAATACAATTTCTCTATTTTTCAGCTGGATCCTTGTGTATCGCACGTCACGCTGAAGGTCGTGACAGGAGGTTAGATGACAAATTTCCATCATTCAAAAAATATAACAGATCGTTAGTGTACAGCTGCGAAGATGGCGAACCTGCCGTTTTGGAATTTACACCTAATACTTCTTGGCCTGACACTGTTTATTACAATTCTTTCACTCAGGCCAATATGGGTTGGAAAATACATGTTATAGACACTTTTTCAAGTTTTACAAGATCATCAGCAAACCAAAACTATAGAATATATTCGTGGTTATTGGTATTCTCATTGTTTTTACTTCTGAATATCGGTGGACATTGATGATATTTTGGAATGTATTTATTTATTAAATGTTTATGAGTAATAAAATTCATAACAAATATCGAATATTTGTGAATAAATATGTGCCAAATACCTATCTTAATGAATTATTCTGAGGTACTATTGGTTGATTATTGGAACACCCCAAATATTTTTTTTCGTTATTTCAAATCCTTGAACAAAACGGTTTCAAACATTTTTATTATAAAACTATATATATTCAATATAATACGGATACAATTCTTTATTTATCACTAATGAAACTCATTAATAATATTCTACCAATAAAACTAGTTGTGAGTTCAAATATATACCTCTAATGCAATATGGCAACAGTGCAATTATAAATAAATGTTCATCTACTACTCT
The DNA here is from genome assembly GCA_030704885.1 of Cynegetis impunctata. Taxonomy (NCBI): domain Eukaryota; kingdom Metazoa; phylum Arthropoda; class Insecta; order Coleoptera; family Coccinellidae; genus Cynegetis; species Cynegetis impunctata. The sequence continues at coordinate 161,143 of JARQZK010005163.1, forward strand.
TCAAAAGCTGAATATGTCTTTGTTGGAAGTATTCCATATTATCTTATTTTATAATATTCATGTGGTCAACAAAATCAAAGCCATTTTTGTCACGATTACTTTTTGAAGCACCGTTTCTAAGTAGAAAGTCCAATATACAATTATCCACTTGGAATATCACTGAAAATGACATAAATTTCAGTTGTTTAATTCCGAATAACATATATCAGCCTACACAAAAATATGCTGTACCTATCACATCAAAAGTTTCAAATTAGCTATCAAAATTTTGATAAAGTACTGAAGTAAGGAAAAACTATTAACCAGAAAACAAAGCAGTTCATGTTTATCACAAAATATTTATATGAAGGAAAATTTGGAAATTTTGTGTGCAATCACATCACTCACCTGCCCTTAGCAAAGGCGTTAACTTATGCCTGTCCATTGCATTAACATCCAATCCTAAATCAACGAAGTACTGAACAATATTAAAATCACCAGAATCTACTGCAATATGCAAAATGCTGAGGCCATTTATATCTTTTTCGTACAAACATGCTCCTTTGTTAACCAAAAATTTGGTTAGTTCGAAAAATCCATGTGATACAGCAACCATTAATGGCGTTTTATTGGATAACGTCAGAGGCTTATTTATATCCGAACCCAAGTGAAGAAGCAAGTTGACCATTTTCAAGTCATTCTCTAGAACGGCTTGAACCAGAGGGGTATTCAAATTTTTATTTTCGATTTCAAGCAAATCATGCCTGGAATAAACAATTGAAAAAGCTTGATTTTAAGAAATTAGTTGTATATTCAAGTTTTTTATGTTTCACAATTTATCCACCATATCTGATTATTTTAAGTTATATAAGTCTTACATATCACTTATTATCTTGAGGATATTCAAAAACTCATAGAGCTCTATACAACAACTTTCTCACCTTGCTTTTACTATTTTTCTAATCAAACCAAATTTCTGTGAACGCATAGCGCTAATTAAATGTCTCGTAGTATAAAATGGCCCGGTTTGAGTACCACTTTTAAATACAAACCAGCCAATGGAATCATCGGATTTGATCCTGAAAGAGTATACTTCACAACGTGCTAAATTTTGGACAGTGTAGTGCAACCTTTTGCCTCTGTAAAAGAATTAAATGTAAAAATATTTATTTTTTATATTTGAAATTCAATTTATTTTTCTGAATTTCACAAAGTGAATGTAAGGAACTGCCATGTGTGACGAATGTACAGAATTAATTCTTTATCAGTTTACATGAATAGTTTGATTCATGCAGGTTACCTTCCGGAAAGCATAAACATAAAGCAAGAAGTTTCCTGCTTGATATACATAGAATAGAAATATATAAACTATCAATAATTATTACATACAACTAAGTCCATAGTTACACAATTTCGAACGTACCTCCTATGGAACATGTTTTAACCACTGAATGGCAAATTATTGATATAATTCAATGGTTTCAAGTGTTTCAACAATACAATAACCGTATCAATGGGTAGTAAATTTCGAACTATTCATTTCTAATTGATTTTTAAGGTCCTTTGATATTAACTTCAGATATTGAGCTCATAATTTTTCATCCAAATATTCGATGAACATTTTTACTCACCTATATAGAGTTTTCCATTCTTTAAATTCATCAAGTATCTGCAATTCATAGTTTTTGCCGTAATTAAGTTCGTTTTTCCAGGATAACAAAATTTCATTTTCATTTCTTTGTACAGTTTTTGGTTGTATTTGTTCGTTCGTCATTTCATATGCTGAAGTCACATGTTTGTATTGCGAGTTTTAAAATCAAAGATAAAATATCGATCAAACATCTTTTACGATTGAAAGAGTTTAAGGAATTTCAATTTTCTAGATATGTGAACTTAATCAATACATTTAGAACATACCTAGGATAATTCGTTATAAGTGATAAATAATAAAATCAAGTATGTATATATATATAGATATATATTATATACATATATATATATATATATATATATATATATATATATATATATATATATATATATATATATATATATATATATATATATATATATATATATATAGGTTTTTTACGATAAAAAGACGATGACGTTGCAAAACAAAATATTGTGATGTTGCCAAGCTGTAGTTTTTTTCTTTACTTTACGAAAACTAGAAAATTCAATTTGATGTTAGATTGACAATTCTTCTTTTTTTATTGGTCCGTGCCTCGTAAAGCCTAAGTAAAAAATATTTATTTAAAAAAATTAAAGGCTTGTATTTAATATAAATATTTATTTATGAAAAATGTTTATGGTAAAAGGAATCCATACAGCTGTAATCATCTTCATGCAAATTTAAATATTGTTTCTTTATACATCTATTATATTTATTATAATGGAAATAGAATGAAAAAGATAAATATAGATACATAAAATAAAATCGCTTCACTTATGAAGGTATACATTTGTATCATCATTGCTACATTATTTGGAACAAGAAGTGAATATAGATCATCTGAATAATTTTGTGATATAATGAGTATATTTCCTACACAATCATACATTTGGGAAGTTGAATCAAGATGCTCCATGATTTCATTCGTATCTCTGTTTCATATTATGCAGTTTTAATTTTGTGTGAGGTGTTATTCACAAAAATATATTGACTTAGGTAGCTGGCTACGTATAGGTGTGCTATTAGACTTTTTATATATAGCTGTGATAATCCACCAATGCAAATTGAAATAATGAAATATCGAGTGAACATTTCTTTATCAACAACTGGAATAACCTGCTCAAAGTCTCTGCTCCTTCTGATAATAATTTGAAGACTGTATGACAATTACGTTAAGTCACTACCTTCCTGATTTTATATTGTATTTCAAAGTTTTACTTATGTTAATAATGAAAACAATAACTTGTAAATATACAAAAAGGTGGAAATAAAGCAAATTGGAGAAAAATATAGAAAAATAGAACACAAGATTTCCACTAATCCATCTCAAAATCATCACTATCTTCATCATCACTGTCAAAATTAATAATAAGTGGAGGCACATCCTGTCTATCGAATACTACTTCTCTATCCCACCAATCTTGTATAATTTTTTCAGTGTGCTCTACTGTCCTGGACCAAATATCAGGAGTCACTTTTTCTAAAGCCTTTTTCCATACACCAATTGCTTGTTCTGTTGATGCACCATCAGTTCCCACATGATCTCTATAAAAATTTTCAACTATGCCCCAAATATGTTCAATTGGGTTGAACATACAGTGTTAAGGGGGAAGTCGAAGCACTTTGTGACCTGTTTTTCAGATAATATGTCAGCTTCATATACTATTGGTGTTTTATTCCTACAAAAATATTAAAGCATGCATATTTTCAAACAAAATAAGTTAGCTCAGTATTACCATAATATATTGAAAAATGTTTATCATCAACTTACTGTTGTACTAAATTCAATAATTGGGTTTTGAAGAAAGTATTTTCAAATGGAATATCATTTTGTATCAACCAGTTCTGTATATCAGCCTTTTTGGTAGCTGTTGTTGGTACTTTATTGATCACCGTACTGTGTGATAACTTGCATTATCCATTACGATTGTGGCAGGCTCTTCCAAGTTCACTAACAGCTGGTATTCAAACCAATGCAAAAAATTTTCTCGGTTCATCTCACCGTGGTAATCACCATCTTTTGTTTTGGAATGAAAAACCAGCTCTGCTCCAGGAATGAATCCAGAAGAGGAACCAGCATGCAATACTATATACCTACAATAAGGAAATAACAAATTACTACTAGGTTTCTTGGATAAACTACATAGCTCAATACAACTAGTAATAATTATGTAGATTAAAATAATATAATGTGACTAGTAAATATTGGAAAAGGTCTTAAAATGGCTGGAATGTTAGTGCATCATAAATTAATTGCTAAATTTCATTATTCAATTACCTCGGACCACCAATTTTAGTTTTTTTTACCGTTCTAGGATTAGAATTTTGCCAAGAACGTCCAACAGTACCGTCTTTAAATATCCAGGTCTCATCCAAAAACACAAATTGATATAAACCTTCCCTTTTTATCTTGACATATTCATGTAAAAAATGTACACGTTTTAATGCAATATGTGGCAACTCCATTAAACCACGACGAGGATCATCTTTTTTGGTATTTGAATCCAATATATTTTTCAATATCTTCCAGAGTGATGTCAAACAACCATTAAAGAGTTCACGCTCTTGGAGTTTGTCTTTCAAAGTTTTCAAGGTTATGTGTTCCTCTGAAAAAATATTGTGTTAGTTAAGTGTGAATAAAATTAAACAATATATTCAATATACTCACTGTTTCCATACATTTCGTATATAACATTTCGGAAAGCATTTTGGTCAAAGTTATCAATTTCAACAGTAGGTTTTATGCGTTGTCTCTTTTTAGGTGGGCTTTTAGGCTGTTCACCTCTATTATGCTTGGCGGCAATACGGTTAACAGTAGTAAGGCTAAGTTGTAATGCTTCTGCAACTCTCTACAACATAATTATTTCAATTTATGAAAGAATAATATATCAAGTTTAATCAACCTTTACATTTAAATATGTGACAATAATATTAATAATAATGAATAAAAATAGCGAATACTATTACTTACGTCTCTTACAGCAGTTAGCGGGAGCAGCGGGCCCCCATTTCGGCATTCTCGTTCAAAATAGCTTAACAAAGATGTTACCATCTCTTGACATTTACTGTTCAACTGCTTCGGCATTTTATTAACTACACACTGCAGATTTGCGTAAATAATTAGTTATGAAAATAACTGTTTTTTTAATCTTAAAGAAATAATGAATTTAAAAGCACCAAAAAAACTTGTAAATATTAGACGATGATCGAATGTCAATAAACGTCAAAACAGACTGGGGAATTTTACCCTTATATATATATATATATATATATATATATATATATATATATATATATATATATATATATATATATATATATATAATATATATATATAATATATATATATTATATATATATATATATATATATGTTCAGAAAGATTTCCGCGGTCGGAAGTATTTGAAAAACTTGGTTCACGGAATGAACCGCGTAAAAGATTTGAAAAATCTCTGGAGATTTTTCAAATCTTTTACGCGGTTCATTCCGTGAACCAAGTTTTTCATATATATATATATATATATATATATATATATATATATATATATATATATATATATATATATATATATATATATATATATATATATATATATATATATATATATATATATATATATATATATATATATATATATATATATATATATATATATATATATATATATACATATATCAGTGGCGGCTCGTGAGGTTTTGGTTTGAGGAGGCTACAAGAGGTGTTAAAAAATACACCATAGGCGAAATTTTTTAGGATTTCAAGGTCAACCGCCTTATAATTTAAAGAAAATCAAAGTAAAACAAGCACCCTAAGCTATTAATTTGTTTTCACTTTCGAGTGTCTACCTTGAGACCTACAACTCCTATTTACAATATTCACAAAAACTCTTCTCAGCCAATTAATCAATTCATCTATTCATCAAATTTTTTTTCTTTCACAAAATAGGTACCTACCTACCTACTTAACGAATTTGTTAACAGCTGGTGAGAGCAAATAAAAAGTTATTATATATTTTTGAAGATTACCGGGATTCTGCGATCTTTAACGTTAGCAAAATGATTTATAATATCCTCATAAAATTTGTTGTCTTTCGCCAACAGTTTTACCAATTCCTTTTCAATAGACAACAAACTAATATTTTTCAAACTATCCTGGCTCATTGAATTTCGTAAATAAGTTTTAATTCTCTTAAGAGTGGAAAACGAGCGCTCTACGGAAGCCGATGTCACCGGGATAGAAACAATTAGACATAAGAGTTTATAAACTTGGGGTAAATCTTGATTCAAATCATTATCAAAAAGGTATTTAATAGTCCTCACATGATTTTCATTTTGCCCCAAAATTTCATTGTCATTATAAACACACAGTTTATGGCCACCTCATCAAAAAAAGTGTATTTTTGACATAAATTTTCCAAAAGGTTATCTGGAAAATTAGCCGAAAATCCGGTTAACAAATTTTTATTAAGTCGAAGAAATGCAGTTCTTTCAAATCAGAGAACCTTATTTCTATTTGACCCCTAATAGTATCCAAAATTTCATAAAATATTTGCTTATAGTGAAGCTCCATAGGGGGCGTTCAAGTATTACGTAACGCAATTTTTGAAGATTTTTGACCCTCCCTCCCCCTATGTAACGCGCCGTAACGGTTTCATGAACCCTCCCTCCCCCTCCATAAACGTTACGTAACACCCAAATGGCCATTTTTAACTTAAAGTCACAAATATGTTGCGCAAAGTACCTGAAAGTCCCTAAAAAACCTACCTATATTATTGTTCAAATGGCGTTTTCGTTAATAATAAACAAAACAAGAGTATTCTCACTCGCAATACATGCTTATATTTTTTATTTTATTGTTTTTTAATGAATAATCATACATAATGTAAAATATTGAAATGGGCTCAAATTCGTCCTAATAAACTTCTATTGCTAATCTTCATTTAATTATGCCGTTTTCCTGACTTGGCTCTGTCCTTACATACATTTTTAGTTTCAGCCACCATTATTTTTGTCAAGCATCATTAGATTTCAGCTTATTAGCAGATTTTCACTTTGGGAACCTGCTTATTAAAATCGGTGCGATTAGCAAAGTCGGACCTAGGACCAAGATATTTTTTCGTTTCATGACTTTTTATGATTGTACTGATGGTCAAAAGAAATCGCACGGCATCTGCTTGAGGAGGCGGCAGATCAACGGGCAACCTCACAAGAAGTAGTGAAAACTTGCATGATTCTTTGTTTAGCTGACTAGGTACCGAGAGCTTGCTTGAGGTATAAAGGATTTGGCATCGGCAGGTTGGCGGCAAGAAAGTATTATTCGGAAAGAATGATTTCAATGCACTCCTCAAGATGGAACAGCAGGATTTTTAAGCGCATTTAATTACTTGCAAAAAATATTTCGAGTCACGGACGTGAGCGCTATACCATTTTTAGTTTTTCTTTAGCCATTCTTTAAATTTCGTTGGCAGTTTATGGCACACTTGGCACACAAGTCAGCATGAGAGCTTTTCTTGGGCGAAAACAGCTGATGATGCAAATCTCCCTCTTTTGAGAACATTACAGTATGAACTCACTTCTACAACACTGGCTACAGCAATGTGCTTCTGTGTATTACGTGTTTAAAACACTACACCAAAACTGACAACGGGAACAAAAAAAATTACGACGAATACAGTCGAGGTATCCCATAAAACATGAACGGATAGGGTTGCCAACTTGGAAGAACAGAATAAAACTGACGGATACAATCGAGGGATTCCCCGTAAAACATGAATGAAAAGGGTTCCCAATGTTACGTAACGCGTTGTTCGAACCCCCCTCCCGCCCATGTAACGCACGTAACGTTTTGCAAGACCCCCCACCCCCCAAATTGCGTTACGTAATATTTGAACGCTCCCATATCTGCGTAACTGAATTTCTTTCATTTTGGGTTAAATTGAGTCGTATCATCAGTAGTTTGAAATACAGAAAATAGTTTTTTAAAATAAACTTCTGCACGAAATTCTGAATTTTTTCCAAAAGAAACTTGAGCCGATTTCGTGGGTAAATTACATCTGAAAACTTGTGCTGTAAGATTTGAAAAACTATTTCTGTTTGTTCAAAAATTAATGTAAAGATGTTTAAAAAATATATAAATTCCTTATCTTGTAAGTAAGATCTAAGATATTAATCCGCCTACTGTATTTAAAGTTACTTTATCGGTGAAAAATTCCTCACTTTCAACTAGGTATAGAATTAAATCCTCAAATCCTAAGCGGCCCCAAACAGAGACATTTTCACTAGTAAAAAGTAAACACTGCCAACAAAATAATTTATTTTTTACCTGTGATCCGGTTAGGCAAGGATGTCTCTCATAATTCCTTGTATTAAAACCGCGGTTTTGTTGTCTGTTACGCTGCACCAAATTGTTTAATTCAGGGGTAGGTCGCAATGTTTTTATCAAAACTTTATCCTCATAACTTAGTGCACTAAAGTTATGGGATAACAAATATTCCACTAAGTCACCATTGAAATTAACTTCAGTAACCAAACTCATTTTAAAACAATACGCGAGCAATATAAGTAAACATGCTGCCATTAGTAACTACGATCACACTACGATTCAATTAATGCTTTCCAACCAATTCACTCGATGTCACGCGAAATTCTATAGTTGTGATTGGTCGACATTGTATGAGACTGGGTTCCTATCCGTGTTGCCATTTACATGTGTTTTGCTTTTCTATTGCAATGAAGTATTCATTCGGAGTATTTGCACCGTTGTTTGCTTTTCTGTGGCAGGCATAATGAACGTTGAGAATATACCTTTCTAAGCCTCCGCAGCGTTGCTACAAATTGGCAACTTTCATTGAAATGAATGAAATGCAGTAAATGTAAATACCTTCTATCTTAATTAATAAATTATATTATATGATGTAGGTTGAAAGGAAGGTAGGTGCATAAAATAATATGATTTTGATTAATATGAATATGCTGACTATTCAATATAATATATTAGTGATACACGGAATATTATTGAGGAGGCTTAGCCTCCTTAGACTAGCCGCCCCTGATATATATATATATATATATATATATATATATATATATATATATATATATATATATATATATATATATATATATATATATATATATATATATATATATATATATATATATATATATATATATATATATATGAGTGTGTGTGTGTGTTGGTATATTTAATTCTTCTGGATTATTTTTAATAACTGGGGGGTTTCCCCGAAACATGTCTTCACATAGTAAAATAGGGTGGCAATCCCTTAAAGAATCTCAAATACAAGGAAGAATGAAGTGGCACACCACCTTAAAGATATCATCCTCTAGAAAAACCTTCAACATTAAAAATATTCCATATTGAATGCTCAGATATTACATATAAGAGGAAAAAATGTTCAATATCCGACATCAATTTAAGCTAATGGAAATATTTGGTTGTGTTTTTAAACATTCAATGTTGACTTAACATTTTTGTTTAACTACAATTTAGCGTCAACCAAATATAAATTATGGCCAGACTGTTTATAATACCTATATAATGTTGTTGAAAAATAGGTTGTAAATTTATGGAACAAAATTATTCATTTCTTTATGACTTTCTCCAAACTCAATACACATCACATCTGGAAATAAACCCCTCAAAGTTTCCAGAAAGATTATATCGCATCTCAAAAAACTGATGAGTTACCTATCAAATATTTTCATTTTTTTTTTGTGAAACAACAATTTCCGCAAATATTTGAATAACAATGCATGGAGCAGGTTTCGAAGTATTACATCTTCATGAATGATTGGAGGACCTACCACCTTCTGGAAGTATGTACCAAGTGCGTTATATAGATCCTAACGCCCGATGGGCGTTAGGATAGTAACGCACGTGGTGCATACAATTTATTTTTCACGAAAAAATTATTTTATTATAATGAAAAATCGATTCATTGCTCCTATACTTTTCGTTTTCCTTCTCATAGTAGGCATGTCATTTGTTGATATTTTGACGTTTGTGAATATTTTTGTCATCATATTTAGTGAATGTCATTGCTGCTTTCTTCGTGTAGTCTTATAGAAATAATGGAAATTAAAATGAATTTACCCATGAATATCATAGAAAATGCAGCCAAAGCTGCGAATAATTCATTGCCGGAAAAATCCAGAGTCGTATACGACAAGGATTAAGAAGTATTTAATCAATGGAAGTTGCTTCATTTCTCCTCGTACAATGAGCGGGCGTTATGATCCATAATGCCCGCTCATAATGAGTGTGTTTATAGCAACCGTATCTAAGGTAAAATCAACAAATAATATACAAGTGAAAAATATTGTTTTTGTGTGAAGAGCATAATTTGGATTGTAATATCCGAGGCTCTAAAAGGGCCACGACTTCCGTTATGGTTATCCCACGCACAAAACCTTATGCACAATTTATGAATTAAATCATAAGTATAATTGTTACCTTTTCCATTTACGTATTTGGGAGTATAATTAAACCGGACATGTCATATTGATAATTCATCTGATGTCAGTTCAATATCGAGATTTACTGGTAACAAATTAGATACTAAGGCCAATCTAGAACAATTTGAGATGCACGAAATTGAAGAAGTCGCTGATAACGCAATAAATTGCGATTTGCTGCCGCAAAATTCGAAAGTTTTAAACGAATTTTTTTTTTAAATTGTTGTGGCCCCCCGATGGACCATGAAGTAGTCCGCAGTCTCAAAAACGACGTTTACATCAAAAAAATTTGTTTTCAAGTCATATTATGTTAGCAAGGTCTACACAAAGTGTAAAAGCCTTTTAATTTTAATTTCATAGACTCCTCCTTCAGCATCACAAAAATGAGTATCAACCAACAATATAGCCACAATGAAAACTTATATTTATAGTTACATACTTTTATTAAAAGCAAATCATTTGTGTCTACCACCTGCAGAGATAAGATTTACCCTAAACCACATACTTTAATGATCATTATTTACATGTATTATGCTGTGATGAAAATAATGGTACACCACAACAAAGAATTTAGTCATAATGAACGTTTACTTTTAACTCTGCACTTAAATAAAGTTTTAAGAGTATCCTCCGAAGAACGCTGTTTAAACACAATTTTTCTTTTAATTCGATTAAATAAACTAAATTGAGCTACAATAAAGTATTTACTACAGAGTTATTTCTTTTTGGATGATTTATTGTTAGACTTCAAGACAAATATTCATCAACTAAGGAAACTTTCATGTATATTAATCAAAAAAAAACTTATGTGAAACTATGGATATTGTCAATAAAATATATAAAAATTAACCAGTTTCTCATCACATATTTCCATTAAGCGATTGAATACCTGATGATATCCTCAAAAAGCATGCAGTATTTCTTTTAAATTTAAGCAATATATAAATTGAAGCTTCTCAACTTGTTTCGCCAAAACCACAACTTAATTAATAATTCCTATAAAAAATTGTAACAACTAAAAAAATTAGTTGTCCTAAACTAGTCATTTTTTTAAATATAGCCATTGATTTCATATGAAAAATTCAATCAATGACTCATCTCAGTGTTTTCTACAAAAAAAATGTAGATTCAAATTAAAAAGCTTAATATTTTTCAAATGAAACAACTACATATATACATAATTTTAATCAGAAAGTTGGAATCAAAACAATTTCAATCAGTCAATTCTAATATTAAGATTTGAATAAGTCTATCTGACTTATACCACGTTCCACAAACTTACAAAAACGGAAGAATAGAATACTAATGAAACTCGAAGTAATACAAAAACTAATTTAATGAGATTAAGTATTTACAAAATAACCAAACTGCAGGAATAAATATGAAAGGGACATTGAATGATTTTCTTTCACAAAAAAAAAAACACAAATTGTAGGAGTTTCACCTAACATAGAAACTGTTAGGAGATGATGACAAAAGTTAATAAGTCATTTTAAAATAAAACTGTTACCTGTATAAAATAATGATACATTCTGATCTAATGTAGAATCAAAATCAATCACTTCACATTTTCTTATTTCTTACTAACTTTATTTTTTACTGGGGCTTTTCCTTTTGTGTTATTAGTCGTTTTGGCTTTCTTGCTTTTTGGTTCATCTTCTTCTTCGTCCTCTTCCTGTAAAAATTACCACATTTTAAAACAATACAATTTAAAGCATGATGTTAATAAAATTATATGTTAAAGCTGCAACGAATAATTTGCAATAAATTGAAACTAACTATCCAATTACAGAAGTCTAACAGAAATTATATCTGATAAATAACAAAACAATGATGGATTGGTTGAATTTCTATTATTTTAAAAGTATTCTCAAAGAAAACTAGACTCTTGAAATATTATAGAGTAATCTATAAATAATTGATGCCATTATTAATACAAAAGACTAATATGAAATAATAATGTTTCAAAATCAATATTATACAAAATAATCATATGAGACCACATTAATAAATAATTCAAAGAATTGTTAGATACTACAGAACTAGAAGTAACTATTCAAAATGCTATATTTATAATAACTTACAGCTCCTTCCTCTCCTTCTTCGTCCTCATCCATTTCATCAATTACTTCATCCATATCATCAAACTCTTCCATCGAAGTACCAATCAAGTGGTGACCAATTATATGTACGGGTCCACTGCCTTGTACCAAGGAGAAGGTAACTGGTGGATCTGGGAAAGATAAATCCAAGAGAACTTGGTTGTTTGAGGCACCACCTTTCAATGTAGCTACTGGTATTTTCACAGAATCTTTCCATGTCATTGCTTCAACTTGTACAACATTTACTTCTCCTTCAGTGGCTTCAGGACCCAACAATGCTTGTTTTATTATAAGTTTGTGTCCCCCATTAAAGTCCTCCGTGCCTTTACCTTCTGGGTCCCAGACTTCATTAGATTTAGCACCTTTAAGGGTGAGAGCTATAACAAAAACATAATTAGTACAATACTTAGAACATCGAAAATCATCAATAATGGCGCGCAAAAAACCGGCATCACAACAAAGCAAAATTGTAGGCAAACTATGAATTTACATTAAAAATATCACCGGCGGTACCACAATTAAACATCTTATTGTTTATACATACCATAAAAATATTCATCAGCCATTATTTGTAAGAGATGTTAACTGATTATTATAAAATCTGCACGTGACTCACTAACCGGCACAGCAGTTATGGAGGCAAGCAATGAAAGAAATATTTGACAAACGGTTGTAATGGCGTTCTTCTTACCCTAAGCGCTTAACGGTTCGCGCCGTTTTTCAGGTGGGGGAAATAGAGGGGTTTATACAGTAACAACAGAAACTAACACCTTTAAAATGTTTTTTGTTTGATGGACCCATGGAACGATAATTTAACCGAACCCATACTGCACTGTTCATAAGTTACATGTTTACAAAAATATCAACGTAATTTATTCATTGCTAAGTTGATATTCAATATATTCATTTAACGAATTGTACATTTACTTGCAATAAGAATTATTGAAATACAAATTATACTACTCTTCTGGATTACTCGGATAAAATCAACTTCCATGAAGTAATATGGAATATGTGTCATAAATTCATATTAATTTGACAGTAAAATAATTCAATTAGTTGCTTTCAAAGTATTTTGGAAATAAAGACTCAATCTATCTGAGCGAAACTCTTAGCAATTCTTTATTTATTTTTATCTATCCTTTAAGTTATATTTTTTTATCTTATTTACACCACTATATTTATGATTATATTTATTCATCATGTCATTAATCATTTTACGAATATGAAACAAGATTGACTGGAACGGAACACGAATGTCTAAAGACAGTTTATAATAGAATCTTCGAGAAAAACATAAACGATTGAAAGCTTGGAGAACATTCGAAAATATTAAGGTTTCACCCTTTAGTTTGATATAATATAAAAGGTAAATATCAGTTGCAGAGTTCAATACATATAGTGTAGTTTATGATAAAACGAAAAAAGCTAAAGCACCAATGAAAGTGATACTATTTTTACTTTTCTGATCTAAACGATTAAAATAATGGTTGTTATTTTCATATCTGCGGAATTTGAGGATTAAATATTTTAATTTGCATTTTTGAAATGTAATCTGAGTAACACAAACTTGAAACAATATTTCGATAATGTTTCCTATCAGTAAGAACCTTATAAAAAAGAAGAGAGAAAAAAACCATGTAAGACTGTAGGTCATGATTTATTTTGTGAGCCAACACCAGTTAAAAATGTTAAAATGTGAAATGTTAACATAGAATAATACTTAAGAGTCTTTGTTATTTGTTTGTCTGTCTGTGTCTCGATATTATAACCTATAAAAAGTTTATAAGAAGATGATAGAACATATTATTGTCTTGAATACGTATGATTCAAATATATCAAGTAATAAAAGGTCTTCACCATGAACTTGAAATATTTCATTTCATTTTTCATTTTGATATTAGGTACGTTAGCTGAAAATGAAAATGAAGATATTTTCATTGCAGAATCTGACTGGAAAGAAATCAAGGAAGGTATTCACATTATTGCTTTTTTATATTGCACTGCTATCAATTCATCATATAATGAAAATAAAGGAATCCAGTTAAAGCATTTAATTTATCATTTTATTATTAGGTCAGAAAATTCCTGCTGGTCTCCACATTAGAATAAACCTACAAACTGGTAAGAAAGAAGCAAAGCTGGTTAATAAGAATGCTCAAAAGGAACAGGCATTAATTGCTACAAAAGGACAAAATGAGAAACATCACATTCCTTATGAGAAACTAAAAGAAACTTTGAAGAATATAAAAAATGATGATGGTCAAAGTAGTTCAGAGCAGTTGAAAAAATTTAGAACTTACGAAGAAATAAAAAAAGAGTTGGGTGCTTTGAAACTAATACCAAAGCTAGACTCTGAAGTAATCCAAGAATTAATAAATGACTATAAACAAGAAATGATAGAAAATAAAAATAGGACAAAATTAAAAAATATATTAGAGGATTTAGAGTATTTGTCACATCAAATAGATAATGCAATAGAATTTGTAAATCAAAATGGGTTCAAAGATATTGTTTATAAGAGTCTGAATGAATCAATTCTTGAAATAAAAATAATGTCGCTAAGATTAATGAGTTCTTTAATGCAAAACAATCCCAAAGTTCAAATTCATGCTTTACAAACAGGGTGCATTAGTGAACTGTTGAAGGTTCTTGCTCTAGAGAAGAGTATTGCTGTTAAGTATCAAGCCATATCTGCTTTAAGCTCAGTTTTGAGGAGATTTCCACTAGCACAAAAAAAATTTATGGAAAATGGTGGCCTTTCAGTTATTTCAAAGATTTTTGAACAAGGGGATGTCAAGTTGAAAGTTAAATTGTCTACATTAGTTATAGATTTGGTAACCGAACATCAATTATCTGAAGTAAATGAAGGCAGTAAAGAAGCACTGAAACAATACGAAGAAATAAATTTTGAAGAAAACCTCATCAAACATCAATGGTGTGAAAATATTAACACCCTTCTCCATACCCTTGTTACTATAGATGAGGATAATCATGATTTTATTGAGAAATGTTTAAGATCAATGAATATATTGGTAAAACGTTGTGCTGACAGTTATGATGTTAAAATACTTAAATATTTATTTCACAAATATAACAAGTTGGGAATTGAAGATATTGATGAAGATGAAGAATATAGTATGAGTAGTTATTTTTCCGAACTGAAAGATTTATGTGATAATTTGATAAAATCTAATAAAGTTATGCAAAAGACTGAATTATGAAAAATTTTGTTTTATTCATATTCCACTATTAGACTAATTGCTCATATATACTTGGATAAAGAATTTTTATGAAGTTTTATTCAAGCTGCTTCATCTAAGAAAAGTATCGAATTGCAAATTTATTTAGTATGATAGCTGCCTTTTTGTCGTAGTGTCAAAAATACTTAGCAATCCCAAAAAAAATATTCCAAACTTATTTTTCATAAAAGACTTAGAAAGCTTATATCAGGGAATAATTTAAAAAATCAGTTTGATATTTACTTATACCAATGAAATGTTGACTAACAGAAAAATTCATTTCACACATTACTTTAAGGAGTACATTCTAAATGTAAATTGAGGTTCTCGTTTCTTATCATAATGAGAAGTAGTATATATAGATGATTCCTATAACTTAAAAATATATCAAAATCTAAACATCTTAGAAGTAAATAAAATTGATAAAAAGTAGTATATTTGAACTACTGCAGACTCGTAGATATTAAATGCTTGTAATAATACTTCAAATAATACTTAACTTAAACCTTGTTTAAGTTAAGTAAAAAGCAGTTTTATGCATTAAACAGATCCTGTAAATTTTATTTCATTATCTCTGAAAAAAAAAAAGTTATAGGGGCGAGCCTCCTTCCGTGGATATATATATATATATATATATATATATATATATATATATATATATATATATATATATATATATATATATATATATATATATATATATATATATATATATATATATACCGGGTGTCCACGGAAGGAGGCTCGCCCCTATAACTTTTTTTTTTCAGAGATAATGAAATAAAATTTACAGGATTTGTTTAATGCATAAAACTGCTTTTTTTGACAAGTAACTCAACTTCATGCAACTTCCGGTTTCACCGGAAGTGACATAAACTTTCGATTTTTAAATGGGACACCTGGTATATTTTCAGTTTTTTTGTCTCCATATGACATTAAGAATACAACCATGTATCATTTGCTACTTTTTGTAACCGTTGTTCAATTTTTTTTTCGAAATAAGTTTTCATTCTAGAGGGCTGTAGATGCGTTCAAATAAATGTTCCTAAAATGGCCCTGTTTGCCGTCTAGGGACGTAGATTTGTAGGCGTGGCTTTGGACTTATTTTGTTTCAGTTGTGTTGTTCACAGGCTACTCGATGATTTCAAATGCTATTTTAATCTCAATAAGATTCTCCATTTAAAGAAAGTTCTAAGGTTATGGGATTTCAGGTTTTTATCGAAAGTTTTCTTTCAAGCTAATACCTAGAGTGCGGTATCAAATTAATCGTAATAAAATTATCTTTTTTTTAACCCGACGAGCCACCATGTTGCCATTTGAAAAAAAATAGTAATAAAAGTTTTAAAATTAAACTTCACATAGCTGGAACATTTTGACCGAAAACAGTGACATACATTTTAGGACCAAAATTAGTTATTTGCACACATCCATAGCCCTCTAGAATAAAAATTTATTTCGAAAAAAAAATAAAAAAAAAGTTATAAAAAGTAACAAATGATAAATGGTTGTATTTTAAATGTCATATGGAGACAAAAAAACTAAAAATATACCCGGTGTCCCATTTAAAAATCGAAAGTTTATGTCACTTCCGGTGAAACCGGAAGTTGAATGAAGTTGAGTTACTTGTCAAAAAATGCAGTTTTATGCATCAATCAGATCCTCTAAATTTTATTTCATTATCTTCGAAAACAAAAAAGTTATAGGGGCGAGTCACCTTCCGTGAACACCCGGTATATATATATATATATATTTTTTTTTGAGTCTACCTTATTGAACAATTGTTTGTTAATAGTTGAAGTGTTCTCAATGTGTGAACATTTGTTCTCTCTTATAGATTGGAAAATTTACTGATTGAGTCATGTCTTAGCAGATTGATGTACCATTCTTTCCCTAATAAATGCAACAGGTTTCTAGAATTTGACAAGAGTTCACAAAGGATATTTATTTACATCCTTAAATAGTGTCCACAATTATTACATCTGTAATTAATTAACATGCACTTGAAGCAGCCTGTAATTGTCTTTTAAACCTTTTCACACCGATTCATTGAGGAAATCACAGATTTGTAGAATATAAAAACATAAATTTATTCTCTTTTTGATATAATTAATATTACGTAAATACAGAGTTCAATATTTGGAAATTCATAATTTGCGAACAATGTTTACCATTCTCTATATATGTTAAATGAAATGTTCCTTAACATCTTATCGAATAATCTTAATTAGTTGAATTTTCATAATGTAACATTTACTACGTATTCAATTCAAAAAATAAAAAAGTGAAAAAAAAACAAGGTTTGATTGATGAGATGAGACTCTCATTTGTCTATTACATATACTGTAAAGTAAATCACATACAAAGATCCTCATTTGCACATCGATTTAAAATTCACAATAATCTCACTGAACAATTAGTTCCAATTATCAAAAATTCCACAATAAATGTTCAAATATAGTTCTACGGACACTTTCGGTCAATTTGTGCTTTCCCGCACTCTTGGTATTCTTGCATTGACATCCACATCTGTTGAAATGTTCCAATTGACGCTAAAATAGATCCACCCACCCATGATCCAAATCTTCTTTCCACCGTGCCGTTTGCAGCTATCATTTTTAGCCTCATCGAGCCTGGAGTACGGGAAGATAGATCTTTGCTCAGGCGGTCGCTAAAGCCCTTGAATTAATACAATGAAAAATAAATTTCTAAATAATTTCAATCTAAAACTGAAGTAATTTGTTTATTTCAAATGCAAAATTGGACAGACATCTCTAATGAGGTTTAGTGTGCAAAAACTGAAGATTAAATACGATTTAACATTATTTAGCATCTCTTCTTATATTTTATAAACATTTACTTTTATTTTAGTATCTTCATGTCTTTTTATTTTATCTCGTTGTTTGTTGTATAATGTATTTTATATTGTATTTGTACTTTACTATAATATGATTTTACGCTATGTTGACATGTTCTACGCATTTCATATAAATAATAGAACTAATAAAGACATATCTATCTATCTATTCTTTTAAATTATGCCAGTTTTGATAAATTGAATAAAATATACTTGAATTCTCACCTGTACAAGAGAATTGCCTCCTGTTAGCACAACGGAGCTGTACAATGCTGGTCGAATGTCAACATCACACATTCCTGCACTTGTCGCAGCTGAAATAAAATTTATTTCTGTTCTAAATAATGTGACTATTGTTGTAATATAATGTTTTATGTATGTATATATTAGTGACATCATGTTCTGAATATTTTAGCTAGTATTTTTATATTTACAATTATTTTATAGATACTTGTGTACTAAATTCCAATGTTTTTTCCTGGCACTAAATAAATTTCTATTCTATTCTATTAATAAAATAAAAGATATAGAAAAAGATAAACATGCATTATAGTCCAATAAACGAAATATTATCATAGAAAAATCTCTATCAAGTTGAATAATTTAAGTCTTATATGTATTATACTCATAATTTCAGTTGAGAATAACACCCTGCATGAATAAATAGAGTGTATTGTTATATGTAAAGTGTTAATCATTTTTCTAAAATTTCTCAAAGCAATAGTACTAGTAAAACAATTTCTTAAGGTACTAAAAGGTGGGACACAGCATTGCTGGTTATTCCTACTCGAAACTATTATAAATAAACATTATATGATAACTCTATGAAAACATTAAAAAACAACTGAGATTAATGCCACGATAAAACCTTACAGAAAAAACTAAATCCACTGAAACCGCAATTTTTCAACTCCTGAGTGAGATTTTAAAAGCCTTGGAGGATGGAAGCATTCCAATTGTTATGTTTCTAGACTTGTCTAAAGCGTTTGACAGTGTTGACCATGAAAAATTATTGGAGAAATTGGAGGCTTATGGCGTTAGAGATAATCAACTTCTATTAATTAGAAGTTGTCTCAGTAATCGGAAGCAGAGAGTTGAATTGGTGCGGGATGGAGCGACTTGTATATCCGATGATGTTACTGTTACAAGAGGTGTTCCTCAGGGGAGTGTCCTTGGACCGCTTTTGTTCTTGATTTATATTAACGATTTGCCGGAAGTGGTTGGTGATCTGGCTTGTAGGTTCTCTTTGTATGCGGACGATACTAACATCATAGTTTCCGACGATGATTTGGCCACTGTTATTAATAGGGCTGAAGATGCTTTCGAGTCTATAACTTCCTGGTGTGGTGATAACAGTTTAAAGTTAAACATTACCAAAACTGACTTTATCTTTTTCCATACCGATCGCTCTCGTCGTTCATTTCCATTGTCAATAAGGATTCTTGATAATGATATTACAACTAGTGAGTCTATTAAGTTTTTGCGTGTCCATGTTGATGTTAACTTGAAGTGGCGTCAACATATTGATTACTTGAATGGGGGACTGCTGTCTGTCTTGTATTCGATTAACGTTTTGAAGCATCAAGTTGGCTTTGATGTATTAAAAACAATTTATTCTGCAAATTTTGAATCGTTGTTGTCATATGGAATAATATTCTGGGGCAACAGCCCACATACTAATTCCCTATTTATTACTCAAAAAATGACATTGAGGTCGATGTTAAGACTACCTTTTCGGGAATTGTGTAGAGGTTTATTTAAAAAGCATAATATTTTGTCTGTACCTGGCTTGTTTGTTTTTAGATCTTTGCTATTCATTTATAAACATAAAGAACTGTTTTCTGGCTTCAAGAATCAGAATAACACAAGACAAATGATTCCTTATCAACTGCCAAAGCTATCACTCAAAAAAGCACGATGTACACTTGTATGAAATTATATAATGCTCTCCCAAAACATTTCTGGGCTATTGACAGTGTGAGTCTGTATGTAGCAAGAGTTCGTAAGTTTATCCTGGATGTAGAGCCTTATCATCTAAATGAATATTATAATTACTGTTCCATCCAGCATTAAACTGTGGTTTCGTCTGACATGTTTCAATTTTATCATTTGTACCTGATCTATTTGTGATAATTTTTGAAATAAATATTATTATTATTATTATTATTAAAAACTTACTTATTCTTCATATAAAATATAACAAAATAAAAAATATGATATCACCACTGATGATACAAAAGTTACTGCCTATTTTTTCTAAGTTGCAATTAAAAATATTTTCTATGAACAATCTACTGATACTCTACTTTTCATGCATCTGATAACTGAAATGAATTATTTTGACTAAATATTAATAATTGATGGATATGGTTCCACAAGCGGATATTGTAAATAAAACTAAAAAAGGGTGTTGTAATTATTACCAAATTCTTGAAAGAAAATATGTAAAAGAAAATGTTCAATAATCCACTGTGTTACTCAAATTGCTATGAAAATATTAAAAAATTTCAAGAAATATTCTTTTGATACCGTAAATCACGAAATCTTGCTAAAAAAATTATATAACTACGGAATCAGAGGAAATGCTTATACTTTGATTTCTAGTTACTTGAGAGGAAGGCTGCAGAAGGTCAGAATAAATGGAAATTACAGTGACTTTGAGGAGGTGAATGTGGGTGTTCCCCAGGGAACAATCCTGGGACCACTCTTATTCATACTCTATGTTAATGATCTGCTCATGAATACGCCTGAGGGCCAGATTGTCTCATATGCTGATACAGCATTCATAACTGAGGAATCAGATTGGAAAAAAGTAGAGGAAAAAATGAACTTTCAACTACAAGAAATATCAGATTGGCTTGCTTTAAATAAATTGTCGTTGAATATTGATAAAACTGTACTTGTAACTTTTGGAAATTATTGTGATAGTGTACCTGAAAGATTGCACGTTAAAATAAGTAATCAGGAAGTTAAGAGAGTTGAAAGTTGTAAATATCTGGGTCTAATAGTAGACTATAGGTTGAGTTGGAATTTGCATGTTAACTATATATTAAACAAAACAAAATATTTGGTTTTTATATTTTTTAAGTTATCAAAAATAATGCAACATAAGACGTTAATGATAGTCTATTACGCTTTATTTAATAGTGTGCTCAACTATGGTATAATAGCTTGGGGTGGAGCTTATTCCACGCAAATCTCTTTGCTGCAAAGAAGGCAGAATAGAATTTTAAAAATAATCAACAAAAAAAACTTCATATATGAAAATCAACCTTGCACAATAGAACAACAATTTTCACTTGAATCTCTACTATATCATTATGTAACTTTATCAGAATTATGTTCAAAATCAACAAGTGCAACTAGAAATAAATCTATACAATTGCCAAAAAGAACATTAAAAATAAGTAAAAAAAGATCTTATATCAAAGCTATCCTAGTCTTTAATGCATTACCTAATGAACTAAAAAATATTGAAAATAAAATTAAAAGAAAGAAGCAGCTAAAAGAATATATTAGATGTAATAATATTTAATTGTGCATCAGGTGACGAGTGTGATACAAACTAAAGAAGATTTTTAGAAAATATTTAAAGCCTAGTTTTTTTAAGTTACTTAGAGTTAATTATATTAGTTTTTAGTTTAGTTTTAATTACCGGCCTCACGCACAGGTAACTTTGATTACCTCTATGAGGATATACTATTTATATTAGTCTTTAAGCTATGTATTTTGTATATTTTTTTTAATAAAAAACTGGTAATAAATACAATACAATATATTACCAATGTATCCTGCACCAAGCATTGCATGATCAAATAAACCTTCAGCCAGTTTAAATCTTTCTGAACCAAAATCTTGGTGGTAACCAGTGGGAAACTCGTGATGCACCATCGGAATACTAGCAGCTACTCTTTCATCATATGGGGACTCAGAAACCTGAACAAAAATTTGCTTCACAGATTGATTATCAAATAAAATGTTATACTTTCTGTGTGGAAGCAGTTCTAATATGTAGATACAACAAAAAAGGGTAATTTTATTGAGTAATCATGACCATTATTTGAATTCAATCAAGACCATGAGGTATTTAGTTTAACCCTCTCGGTCACCAATTAAAACTATTGGAGCGAAAAATCTGAAATTTACTGTAATGCAACTTATGATTTTTTGAAAATTTTTGATGTTAAATTCAGATTTTTAAAATGCTCCGTTTGGGCCCTATTACATGTCCCCAATTGAGGACATCATGAGCTGATGGAGGAAAAAAAAATTCAGAAATATTTTTAGATGGAAAAATATCAATATGTTCCATTATTTATTTTATTAAATATATTTATATTATTTTTGCGCCCATTTTCGAAGTACTGAAGTGTATTAAATTTAACTTTTGCAGAATCAAAATAAAAGTGCTGTTATATTCACCTAGATGTTGCCTTTACCGCTAGTTCACAATGTCCTCAAACTAGTACGCTACACTTTCAAAAATCGCTGATTACAGTATGCACAAAAATCACCTAACGCAATTGCTTTGGAACAAGTCTACACTTATTTTGAACGTAAACAGTTTTCAAACACATGGTCTAACGAATATAGCCAACAAAAAATAAACAGTAGAGCGCTACACTGCTGTCATAGCTACCCTACGGAATCCTATATTTCAAATGCATGATTATTTTTTTGAACAGCTTGAAGATGGTAGCATATATATTCATTCGGAAGAATATGATGTCCACAACTGAGGACAATGTGACAGAGGAGTAAGAGCAAGCGGTGCTTCATAGGAAAAAATCCAAAGTAGGTTGTCCTCAACTGAGGACAAGGTGAGCGAGAGGGTTAATGTATACATTCACTATTTATCAATACAGAAATTATATAATACCTGAAGCACACTTTGCTGAAAATCTTGGACAGTTTTCTTCGTCATATATGTCATCCAGCTATTTGTTATTTCGAACGGAAAACTCTTTTTTGTATACCTTGGTTTATCTTTGTCTCTTACAACTTCTTTGTTTGATATCAATACAGAAGGTGTAAGGTCAAGACCTAAACTCTCCAACATCTCTCTGGCTCGCAAAACAAGATAATCTCCACCTACAAAAAAAGCACATATATAAATTTATTCTCATGCGGAAGAGTGGAAACCTATTGTAAACAATTTGAACTCAGTTAAAATATTGAATTATCAATTATTTAATATACTTCGTGTAAAAAACTCATGTGATTATTGGAAATTTTAAGTATTGAAAGTAGTGTTTCAATGGAGAGACATAAAACAGATCTCATCTAATTCACTAAATCTTATCAGAATGTAAATTGTATAACATGATTAAGAAAAATTTGCACTGACAGTTTGAGTTTCCTGAAATCATTTATAAGTGTTTTAATATAAGTGAATAACTTCATAAATTTCTTAGACTTACCCAGAGGAGATTTAACTACTGCATTAGATATTACATATCCATCTAATACAGGAACAGCTGAAGTGTGTGTTGCTCCACTATCAATTACTAATGCAGTAGCTCTTCCATTTGCAAATGCTGCCAGGGCCGCATTTTTAACCAGGTAAAAAGCAGGCACCTTGTACTTTTCAAACATAATTTCAGTCAATTTTTCACGCTTCTGCCGTTGATTCCATGGTGATTCAGAAAATAGTACTGGATGATAGTGTGACTCCGACTGAATAATCTGAAAATAATATGACTCATCAAACCCAAAGAAGTTGTAGGAGTTTATATTACAAATAAAGCAATCAGAATTATTATAGATAAATACTTTACTTCAAAAGTATCCAAAGTGAAGTTTAGAAATTTTATAGTATCAACTTCTTATTACATACCTTTTCATAACAGTAATCCATCATTTTCTCAAAATATTCCCAATTTTCTATCATACCATCTTTCATATAACTATGAAGTTCCATGTTAGGCCTTGGAGTATGTAAATAAATAGTATCAACATAATACTTCCAAGCTAGAATAAATTACTTCATACAGTATAAAACAAGTTTTTGGTGTATGATAATTGAAAAAAGTTTCACAATTTTTAGATGTGTTTTTATATTGTCAATTTAAATATTTTTTTAGTATTTAGTCTCCCAGTCCATGCACATATTATGTTTTCTAATTAACACTTATTTAGTATCACAATGAAAGATCAATTATAATGTAGCATCATAAGTTTTTCATACAAAAATTATAATAAAAAATTTTCAGAATTAGGTAGCTTTGGATTAAAGAGAACTGGAGATATGTTTCGAAGTATATTACTGAATTACAAAAGACTGGGACGAGAGGGTACCAGTTTTTCACAAACACGATTGAAGTAATTGATATTATAGTGCATACATGAAGGGGTTGAGGATATATTGCTATCATCAACTTTAGCTTCTGACTCTAACTTAATTGAATCTCCAGGGGCAACTCCAACCACCGACGGTATTTCGGCTTTTGGAGTATCTTCTTGGGCATATCCAACACGAAGGGAATTATGTCCTGGATCGAAAACCAAAGCTCCAATTTCATCTCCTCCGTATAACATTCCACTACTCATTTTAGTAATAGAATTTTATCTTCTTCTAGAGTACGACAATAAATAAACAAACACAACAGACGAAGCGGTAACTCTTTGTAAAGGCAAAAAAGTTGGGTTATATCTTTATCTTCTTTTTCTCTTTAAATAATTATTTCTACGGCTTCATAGCCTGCTATCTGTAGACCTTCGCGTAACAACATAATATTCTGTGGTTTGGAATTTCGTTAGGATTCTCGCTATTATTGGTCTTCGTTATATAAATGCTAAGCTAAAACTATCCATTATCCATTCAATTGAAAAGATTTTATTATTATATTTTATTGTGATACCACAGTTAGTTAAAGAGAGATGTTAAGTTATTTCGTATAGAATCTCAAGTGTCATCCTGTTTTTCAGAATATCAAATGATATGTATAATAAGTTGCCTACATAGTTATTTCAAGGTGATCGTAATTTTATGAACAATTCTTTGAATTTCTTAAACATTTATTTGAATTTCTTACATTTCGTATGTTTATCTACTCTCATACACCGAATGGATGCACTTAGGAAGTCGGTCCAAGCCGCATTCCCTATTAGGAAACGGATATCTATGTAAACTGATATCAAAGTAAATTAAAATTTTAAAAAGGGTTAAGAGAATGTTTCAGAAAATTATAACTACACATATAGAATTATTAGCTAGCAAAGAAACATGTACCACTTATAACGTATGTTGACTGCACTTTGATTTATAGATTTATATAAAAAAGTATTTAAAGACTAAGGGAATCCACTGAGTAGCACATAGAAATAGAACTTTTCATTGAAGAGGATGGAGCATGTTTTCTACTAAAACAACACTCCTGCCACTGAAGCTTAAGTAATTATGTAATTTTGTTTTAACTTACGTGAATGATTTTTGAAATATTAAACATAAATTAATGTTTTGTGCTGATAAATTGTTTAGAATTATACGAAGGCATGCTTGTTCCCTTCTGAATTGAATGATTTGATGTAAGTAATCAATGTTCTGAATTTGCTTCAAAATTTTGTGAAACAATTTCATATTATTCTTTGCATTACGTTAATTCTATAATTTATTAATATATAAGGGGAATATTTAGAAATAAACATTCTGTAACGTAAATATATATATATATATATATATATATATATATATATATATATATATATATATATATATATATATATATATATATATATATATATACAGTGCCGGATTAGCCACGTAGCAAGAGTAGCAAATGCTACGGGCCCCGCGAATTGGGGGGCCCCGCGTTCAAACGCCTATCTGACAGTAAAAAAAATAAGTTTAGATAAGCGTAAAATATCTTGCATGCCTTAAACGCGAAGAGCTTAGGCTATGCTTCACTCACACCTGAAAATTTAAAACTCGATTTCGTCACGTTAAATCGTAGATATAGGTTGTATAATACCTACCACGAGAAACGTTGGTGTCAAAATCTACAACAATAATTTAAAGTTGTACATTTCTGAAAATTGAGCGCTGGCCGCACAAGTGATGTTAGTTAGATGTTAGTCTAGCATTGTATTTTAGTTGCATCAGTTTACATTCCACCATATTATTTTAACACCAACACTTGTGACCCTCTGGCGAATTAAAAGGAGTGGCCGAAGTTTCTGGTCAGTTCTCATGGCTCGACCCAATCAGCTAACTGACCGTAGGCAAATTCGTTCAAATAGCTCTATCACAAGTATCATGGATGTCATTTACTTACATGAATATAAATTTGAATTTTATTGTTCCTATGTAACTTTGATTTTGGATTGATTGGGCCGATACTTCGTGTAAATTATTAAACATATTAAATCAATGGTTAATAATAACAATTTACAAAATTATAATTATATTATAAATATGTAAATTGTTATTATTAACCATTGTTTTAATAAACTTTGATTGCACTTAATGAATATTTGAAATAATATACGAACTACTTTATTACCAAAGTAAAAAAAAAACCAACCAGTTTGCTTTGTAAAAGTAATAAAAAAAATATAGGGAGTTTATTTCAAAAACTGGTATCATTACACGCACACAGATATATGTGTTCCTACATAGCCGCTTCGGGTTGTCACGCACACACATTTTCGGTTTTATATTCTAATCTGAGTTTAATACCATCAACTTGAGAACCTAAAGCAAACCAAGGGCCTCTTGTCTTGGCCGAATTTGCTACAGGCCCCGCGCTGGCTTAATCCGGCACTGTATATATATATAATAATGTAATAATAATAATAATGAGTTTATTGTCAATACATACAGAAGTTTTACAACAGTACTTTAAGTAAATTCAATTATTTTATGACAACAAAACTATAAGATGCACCTAAAAATAGCATTTCACAAAAAATAACAATACGAAATTCCAATCAAAATAAAAAAATCACAAAATATATATATATATACATATACAATTATAGATATATAGGTACATATCTTCATTTTCATTGTATGTTCCTTATTTTACAAAATGAGATACTAAATACATGAAATATATAAATTTATATACATATATACAGAGTTAATAAAAGCAAAATTGAAGGGGTGTTGCTAGATTCTCGGCGTTGTTGGTTTTGCCCTTGATTTCTCTAAGATTATTTTGATTTGTGACAAGCCGTTTTGCTGGGTGTCAAATAGGTGAGGCCAATACTGAGGAGAAACTAGTATATCCGAAACATTCACCGTTTAAGAATATATGGAAATGTCTTTGGCGTTAATACTCCTAGTACTTCATTATAACATAATGAAGTACTAGGAGTGTATTAACACAAAAGACATTCTCATCTATTCTTAAGCGGTGAATGTTAGAATAAACAGTTGTTGCGGACCTACTAGTTCCTCCTCAGTATTGTCCATCACCAAACAAAACGGCTGGTCCAAATTCAAAATAATCATAGAGAAATCAAGGGCAAAACCAAATTTATTTTGCTAATATTAACACTGCATAATGTATATAAATTTATATATTTCATGTATTTAGTATCTCATTCAGTAAAATAAGAAACATACATCAAAAATGAAGATATGTTTATATCTATAATTGTATGCAGAAATAATACCCTCTAACGATTATAGGGTAGTAAAACAAGCAGAAGAAATGTTTTTTCAATGAAACATTTAAGAAAATAAATGATTGTAGAGATTAAGTAGATTTTAATAGTGATGTAAATGTTTAGTGGGACTTCTTCATTCCACCATTATTCGTTCCCTGAGGACAACCCCGCAGTTTAGCGATATTTAGCAATTTAGGAAGCATTAAAACATTACCCTAATGGTCTTTGTGCCACCCCTCTTTTATCGATTTGTGAAATATAATCTAATAATTTTTAGGGTGCAATTGAAGTAATGCCTAGAATGAAGGGGACTCAGATCCCTGCAAACGTTTCAGGAGGGACGATAAGAACGTAATGTATTAGGTTATACTCGTTTCAGCGACAAAACAAAAATCTGTCTTTACTATTTTTATTGGTTATTTCTTGTTGTATACTTTATTATAAGGTATTTCCACTAATAATATGAAGAATATACATCTTATTTTTCAATACATTGTAGAAATGGCAAATTTTTTCTGCGATTTAGTAGAATATATTTTGCAAATATATTCAAATCCCAAAATATCTTTATTTTTCTTGAAGTACCTACTACTAAATTCAAATATATATATATATATATATATATATATATATATATATATATATATATATATATATATATATATATATATATCAGTGGCGGCTCGTGAGGTTTTGGTTTGAGGAGGCTACAAGAGGTGTTAAAAAATACACCATAGGCGAAAATTTTTAGGATTTCAAGGTCAACCGCCTTATAATTTAAAGAAAATCAAAGTAAAACAAGCACCCTAAGCTATCAATTTGTTTTCACTTTCGAGTGTCTACCTTGAGACCTACAACTCCTATTTACAATATTCACAAAAACTCTTCTCAGCCAATTAATCAATTCATCTATTCATCAATTTTTTTCTTTCACAAAATAGGTACCTACCTACCTACTCAACGAATTTGTTAGCGGGATTCTGCGATCTTTAACGTTAGCAAAATGATCTATAATATCCTCATAAAATTTTTTGTCTTTCGCCAAAAGTTTTACCAATTCTATTTCAATAGACAACAAACTAATATTTTTCACACGATCCTGACTCATTGAATTTCGTAAATATATACCTTTCTATATCTTTCCATGCCTCCACAGCGTTGCCACAAATCTTGAAATGAATGAAATGCAGTAAATGTAAATACCTTCTATCGTAATTAATAAATTATATTATATAATGTTGGTTGAAAGAAAGATAGATGCATAAAATAATATGATTTTGATTAATATGAATATGCTGAATGCTGACTATTCAATATATATATTATATTAGTGATACACGGAATATTATTGAGGAGGCTTAGCCTCCTTAGCCTCCTTTGACTAGCCGCCCCTGATATATATATATATATATATATATATATATATATATATATATATATATTTATATATATATATATATATATATATATATATATACCAAAACAATAATGATAAGAGGATTCAACGGGTTGAAACAACGGGCTAGTTCAAATGTACTTCATTTATTCATAGTCAACGTTTCGGCTTTACATTCGAGCCTTCATCAGGACACGGATAACGAGATTGAGAACGAAAATTAACATCTCAGAAAAACAGAAAAACATCTACCATATCGCATTATCTAGTCTAAACATTCACACTAAAACTACTTAAACTCACATTTAACAATAAGATGAGAGGCATTTAAAAGGCCAAAAATTAGAAAACAAAATACTGAAAAATATACGTATACATCATGTCACATGATGTATACGTATATTTTTCAGTATTTTGTTTTCTAATTTTTGGCCTTTTAAATGCCTCTCATCTTATTGTTAAATGTGAGTTTAAGTAGTTTTAGTGTGAATGTTTAGACTAGATAATGCGATATGGTAGATGTTTTTCTGTTTTTCTGAGATGTTAATTTTCAGTGTCCTGATGAAGGCTCGAATGTAAAGCCGAAACGTTGACTATGAATAAATGAAGTACATTTGAACTAGCCCGTTGTTTCAACCCGTTGAATCCTCTTATCATTATTGTTTTGGTATATATATATATATATATATATATATATATATATATATATATATATATATATATATATATATATATATATATATACAGGGTGTCCCAAGTTCGAGTGCCTATTAGACGTTTCTGGAGAACTGGACATATTTGAAATCTGAAAATTCGGATTATGATATTGCTGGAAATTCTCTACAGAGCTAAAATATTTTCGGACCTCAAGCACTTCCGGTTATACAGGGAGGAAAAATAAATTTTATAAAAAAATTTTTTTTTCAAGTTTTTCGTTCCTGATATGATCAAATATTCAATTCCGCGTACCTTTCATGCACAAGAAAGGTGATATAACAAACCTAAAGAATTATCGTCCCATTAGTCTGCTCTCCCATCTGTACAAGTTGGTTCATGCGAATAATTACCAGGCGAATCACAAACAAATTGGACTTCTACCAGCCACGCGAACAAGCAGGTTTCCGATCGGGATTTGGCACAAACGACCATCTCCAAGTTATTAAGGTTCTTATCGAGAAATGCATTGAATACAACAAACCCCTGGTTCTCGTCTCGGTGGAGGTTTTCTCTTTCAGGGAGGTGTCTTTCATGGAGGTTCGGGATGCAATATCCCAGCTTGGAGATAGCACCTCACGTGACTACTATGGTTTAACTTCCAGCATTTTGAAAAGGAATATAAATTGTCTAGTTGAACCACTCACTTTTTTATTGAATAGATGCATTAATTTGGGTATATATCCAGGCTGCTTAAAGATTTCAAAAACTATTCCACTCTTTAAAAAGGGCGATATTGACGATGCTGGAAGTTATAGACCCATATCTTTGGTTCCGGTGCTGTCCAAAGTGTTCGAGAGGTTGCTGGTTAGTCAAATTATGACTTATTTTGAGGAGCAACATCTTTTTGATGACAACCAGTTTGGTTTCAGGAGGGGACGCAGCACCACGGATGCGATTATTGAATTTGTTTCATATACCTTGGAAATGTTTGAACAGGGTTTGTACTCGGTGGCCCTGTTTCTTGACTTGACTAAGGCTTTCGATTGCGTTCCTCACGAGGGGCTTCTTGGCAAGCTAGTGGCGTATGGTTTTTGTGATAGCAGTGTGAAATTGATTGAATCCTTCTTAAAAACTAGGTTCCAACGAGTTTTCTTCAAAAATGAGTGGTCTGACAGTGTCCCAATATCGATTGGGGTACCGCAAGGGTCCATTATTGGACCTCTACTCTTTATTATTTTCATTAACGATTTCTCAGGCTACATGGATAAATTCTTTTCATTACTGTATGCAGATGATTCCACTCTTGCGGTATCCTCGTCGGGGCTGGCTTGTGCGGAGGCTCGGTGTGGGGAGGCCCTGTCGAGGGCATCGGGCTGGTTTGCTGAGAATGGCCTTTGCTTGAATAAGGGCAAGACTCAGAGGGTCTTTTTCAGTATGCGTGATATTGAATGCTCAAGTGTGAAGTTCTTGGGATTGTACCTGGATTCACGGCTCACGTGGGCTTCTCACGTGGACCATCTGTCTAGTATTCTTGCTAGAAATATATATGTTTTGAGTTGCCTCTCCCAATCTGTATCTGGGCACGTTCTCAGGGTGGCTTATTTCGCGCTATGCGAGTCTCACATGAGGTATGGCGTTGTGGTATAGGGAGGTTGTGGCGGGAGTGACAGGATTTTTGGACTTCAGCGGAGGGCTGTCAGGATATGTGCGGGGTTAAAATATCGAGAATCATGTTCTGATGCTTTTGCCAATCTGGGTTTTTTAACATTTTATGGTTTGTTTATATTTGAATCACTTGAGTATGCTCATAAACATGTTACAGAGTCAAAATTGAGTGGTGATTTTCACCCGTATGAAACCAGAGGCAGATTTGATATCAGACTGCCCGTTTACAGGTAATGTAGGTCACAGAGAGGTTCTGGATACCTGTCTTTTAAACTTTATAATAAGCTACCACTAGTGGTGAGAAATTACTCAACTAACAAATTCAACAATGTGATGAAAAAGTTCCTTATTAAATGTGTAGTCTATAGTGTAGATGACTATTTTAAACTAGATATGTCAAATCTGTGATTTTGTACCTTTTATTTTATCTGTGAATTTTTAAAGACCTGACCTGTGTAAATACAATATGTATATCTGGCACCAATAAATCTACTTACTTACTTACTTGTTGATTATGAAAAGGCATTTGATATGGTAAATCAACAACAAATGCTGTACGCCCTAACAGAATGCCGTATAGACTACAGATACGTTAATATTATTAAAAACGTCTATGAAAATGCCAAGGCTTGCATAAAACTGCATGACTATACGGAGGATTTTCCCATTGAAAGAGGTGTGAGACAGGGTGATGTTATATCTCCTAAACTTTTTACGACCCTATTGGAGTACATGTTTAAGAAGATCGATTTTTGAGGCTATGGGACTAAACATCAATGGCGAGAGACTAAACCACCTGAGATTTGCCGACGATATCGTCTTGGTTACGGACAGAATTGATGAGGCAAGGGAGATGCTTAGGCGATTGAATGATGTTTCGGAAACGGCAGGTTTAAAAATCAACTTTAGCAAGACCCAGTTCATGACCAACTTGGTAGTGAGCGAACGAATTTCCCTAGGTCCAAATCAAATAGAACAAGTAGTCTCATATAAATATCTGGGACATGAAATTCTTATAGGCAGAGACAACCAAACACGGGAGATAGCGCGAAGAATCGGCTTAAGTTGGGCAGTTTTTGGAAAGCTAAGCAACATTCTAAAGTCGGACATTCCAACCTGTCTAAAGAGAAAGGTCTTCAACCAGTGTGTGCTTCCTGTGCTAACGTATGGAGCAGAAACTTTAACACTAACAAAGAAAACCATGAATAAAATTCGCGTAACACAGAGAGCCATGGAGAGAGTAATGCTGGGCATATCATTGAGGGACAGAGTCTCTAATATTAGACTTCGCCAAATGACTGGAGTTACCGATGCAATTTATTTATTTATTTAATGATCACGTGGAATACAAACAGGTAAAAACCCAAAAAACAGTATTCGCCTCTTCGAAGCTACATATACATCGATGTTAGAATTTAAAAATAGAAAAGAAATGACAATACAGTTGGATACATAGGTGATAAAAATTTTTTATTCATAAGAGAATATTCCTGAGACTTCGCTTCAGATTATTGAGCGATATATTGAAAAGATCCAGGTCTATGCAGAAGTTGTTAAATGAAGCCATCATCCTGAAAATGGGAGCATTCTGTGCACTGTTTGTTCTCCGTAAAGGAGCATAAAATGTGTCACTATTACGTAACCTAATATCAGGGACCCTGAATGGAATTGATTGCAGAATATTAGGCACACTGAGTAAACCATTGACAATTTTGTATAATAAAATAATATCCGTCATTTCTCGGCGCTTCTCTAGTTCCATTATGCCAAATCTCTTTCGAATATGTGAGTACTCATGATTATTGTAGGTAATATTATTTTTGAAGGCCAGAAATCTGAGAAATTTATTCTGTACTCTCTCAATTCTCTCTTTATAATATTTGTATTGAGGATTCCAGACTGCTGACGCAAAATTTAACCGACTATAGATGAATGAAAAATATAATATCAAGAAAGTTTTATTATTTCTGAAAGTCCTACAGTGTCGAAGGACATACCCCAGCAACCTATTTACATCTCCCAGAAGGCGTTCGATGTGCTGATCGAATAAAAGTTTTCTATCAAAAGTCACTCCCAAATCCAAAATATGGTCCACTTGCAAAAGAGAATAATCCGCCATGGTGTATTGATGGTCTATAAGATGCACATTTCTACTGAAAACAATTTTGTGACATTTGTCATAGTTCAGGAAGAGACCATTTTCTGCACAATAATTTAACAATCCATCGATGTCCCGCTGAATCAAAACACAGTCCTCCACTCCTTTAACTGCTCTATATAATTTGAGGTCATCGGCATAAAGTAGGAAATTGCAATATTTGAAACATTTTCCTATATCGTTTATAAATATAATGAAAAGCAGTGGTCCCAGATGTGAACCTTGGGGCACGCCTGAAGTACTGCGGAACATGGCAGATCGAATGCCATCTACTTTTACGAATTGAGACCTTCGATTTATATAAGAGGAGATCCACCTCAATAGGTCACCGCATATGCCCACCTCAGCAAGCCTCCGAAGCAACATCCCATGATTTATTTTATCAAAGGCTTTTTTGAAATCAGTACATATAACATGAACTTGAGTTTTTTGATCCAAACATTCTTGAAGATACTCGGAAAAAGTCAAGAGATTAGTCTCAAGATTTCTTCCTTTGTAAAAACCGTGTTGTTGTTCAATTATTATGTTTTTAAT
The DNA here is from genome assembly GCA_030704885.1 of Cynegetis impunctata. NCBI lineage: Eukaryota > Metazoa > Arthropoda > Insecta > Coleoptera > Coccinellidae > Cynegetis > Cynegetis impunctata. The sequence goes on from JARQZK010005163.1 coordinate 195,495, forward strand.
ATGATTGAAAATATATTTATAAACCAATGATTCAAAAACCTTCGGGATAACGGACATAATGCTAATTGGCCTATAGTTCTCTATATTATTGATCGGACCGCTTTTATGCACCGGAGTGATTGATGAGATTTTCCACTGTTCTGGAAATGTTGCGGTGCTCAATGAAAAATTAAAAATGTGGAGTAGGGGGATAACCAAAGACTGTGAACAATTTTTTAGCAGTATTGGAGGAATGCCGTCCGGCCCAGTACCTTTTGAACAATCTAAGGTTTTCAATGCATTCATTACTTCATCCAATCTAAGAACAATACTCGGCAAATAATCACTACTATATAAATTTTGAATGTATTCGAAAGTTGAATCATGTTGACCCTCAGGTTCATAAACTTTATAAAAAAATTTAGCAAAAAGCTCGGATATGTCCCTCGCGTTATTGCCTGTTTCAAGTCCAAGACTCATCTCGACAGGAAAACGTGAATGTTTTTTCTTGCGAGCAACATGCCTAAAAAAATTTTTTGAACAATTAGCAACCTCATCCTCTATTTTTTGTAAATATTTCATGTGATCCGAAAATATAAGTTTTTTACTCAGTGACCTTAAGTTTTTGAAATGACGAAAATCATTCAAGTTCTGATAAGTCTTCCACTTTTTATGTATTTTTTGTTTTGTTCTGATCATTTTAATAGTTTTCATTGAAAAGTAAAACGGAAATTTTTTATTTCTTTTTGTCTCAGGAACATTTTCCTTTATAATATTGTTTACAATTTGATAAAATGTATCGACCTTGAAACTTACATCACCCCGGAGAACATCAACCCAATCTATTGCTTCAAACCTATCAGTTATTACATCATAATTGGCTTTTTTAAAGTTAAACATGAATGAGTTCGTTTTGTTTTTTCAAATAATGTGTGGTATCAACATGAAAAAGAAATTCCAAAGAGGGATGATATTCGTCCTCTGTCACAAATGGGTTTTCATTCCTTATTAAATGATTAATTTTATTACTAGTACATAATACAAGATCAAGTATTTTTCCATTTTTATTAAGTATACTATTAAATTGCATTAGTTCCATAAAATGTAATGTATCAATTTTACTGGACGAATAACCATCGACATTAGTTGCAACCAATACATTCTCTTTGTCATTTTGACTCACCCATTTGATGGTAGGGCAGTTGAAGTCACCACACATTAACAAAATATTATCCCCAATGGTTAGTTTATTTAGTTCGAGTTTAGAGATAAATGAGACAGTAGCATGTTCATCGCCCGGTGGTAGATAGACACAGCACAGATACACCCTAACATTATTCACTGTAACCATAACCCATACATCTTCCGCCTCACTATTAAAGTTTACCAACACTTCAGGTTTCAGTCTATTTCTGACCGCAATAAGCACTCCGCCACCCTCCTTCTTCAGAGAAGCCGTAGAGCCACGATCTCTTCGAAAAATTGAGAAGTGATTCTCATCAATTACTTCGGAGATGACAATAGTGTCATTCAACCATGATTCTGTTATAAATACTATGTCATGAAAGTTAGAAATAATATACAGTTTAAAGATACCCAGTTTAGTTCGCAATCCACGAACATTCTGGTAGGCAATATGTAGAGACATAGCGGTTTTTTACTTCAGGTATTTCATGTTGACTGGGCTTTGTGAGGAAGACAGGTTATTTCGTTATCACCTTTAAATCAGATTCGCATATTATGTGTATGATTTTTGAGGTGTCATCTTTTCGTGCAAGGATGTTTCCATTCTGAACCCAAACATATTTGAAGTTGTTGTTTTGAGCCGCTACTCTAGCATTTTTATAAAGTATTTTATTCGTTGTTGTGAGATGTTCATTGATAAAGCATCTTGGGGAAATATCATCAATCTTGAACCCTTGTTTACCTCCTTGCTCTGTACGTTTCAATTTAACAGCTGCTAAGAAGCTTTGCTTCTCAATTTTTGATCTAAATTTGGCAACAATGTTTTTGGGTTTATTTGGTAACTTGGTTGGTACCCTAGTTATAAAATCTAATCCTTCAGGCCCCACCTCGTGACCTACATAGGAACCAATTTTAGCTATTAACTCAAACAACAATTGAACGCATAACAACGTTAAAGTTGAACTGGGCCGGACACGTGGCGAGAATGATGGACGGACGGCGGACAAGGCAAATTCTGGAGTGGAGACCGCGACAAGAGGCCTTTCGGAACAGAGGTCGCCCACCAACAAGATGGACCGACGATATCAAAAGAATAGAGCCAAATTGGATGAATGCAGCACAGGATCGAGGACGTTGGATTAGACTACGGGAGGCCTATGTTCAGCAGTGGACGCAGTTGGGCTGAGTGATGAAGCGTAAACAACATCGAAGAGGAAGAATGTGGAAAGGTAATGCACCTCATGAATTTTGAAAATATTATCACAGGGTGTTTCAAATTTTGTGTCGAAAATTGTGATCAAAAATTGGCCATAACTTCTGTTTTTCAAATTAGAACTATTTTTTTATGATTGCGTAGGATTCTGCGAAGAAAAATAATGATAGTTTTTTAACATGATTGTGCTCCTAAATTCAATAATTTCTGAGTTATAACCAACTTAAAAAAATTTGAAATTTTCAAAAACTGGGATTATTTTCACCCCTATTTCCAAAAATCGAGTTTTCTTCAGATCTCGACGTTTTGAGGTACTAAGAAGCCATCATTATTACTATTTTTACGATAATATCTGTATGGCTGTATGTATGTAATACTTACCTATGTACCTATAACTTTTGAACAGGTCAACCGATAGAGTTTCGCCTAACTTAGATTTGCAATCGATTTGGCCCAGTCGATTTTGAGAAATCGCAAGAATAAAATTCTCAGAAGAATGGCTTAGTCTACCAAAGCGATCAATTTTTTTGAGCTAAAATACCTTGCAAATCTACCTGGTTGTTTTTTTTTTTGAGCTCCGTTCGGATAAAAAAAAATTTGAATATTCTACTAGCGGCAAATATCTAAATCCTCTACTGCCCCCCTATAACTTTTTAATGGGTTCTTCGATTTTATCGAAATTTGAGTGGCTTATCTCGGACATAATTTTGAATTTTTTGACATAAGAAATCAAGATGTCTCAGTTCCAGTTTAACTGAAAACGTGAGAATTTCACATATTTTAATTCTGAGGCTTCAAATACATACATTCCATGTGTAAAATGTCAATTTTTGCGCTATTTCAATTTTGTTTTTCATTTTGGCTTCTTAATCGTCGATGGCTGCGACGTCGTCTAAAACATAGATAATAAGTGACATAAAATATCGCCCACAATAATAATTTTTCCAAAAATCCATTTTCCTGAAGTTTGTTAACGAGTAAATTCTTTTTCGAAACAAAACTCAGTTTTTCAAATAGAAACATGTATATTGAACAGCTTCTTTAAATTCCTTCAAAATATTTCACACATCAGTTTTCCCAATGCCTAAATAACGAAGTTATCAATATATATATATATATATATATATATAATCATAAAATTTTCCTCAGATATGGATTGTTTGAAGAGGTGTAATTAAGAGGCCGGCAAGATCTCCCGACTTGACTCCACTTTATATCCGACATAACTGTTTAAAAAACTCTCAAATGTCTTGAGATACAAACGATTTTTCCATAAATGATAAACAATTCTATTCGAAGCTTCAAATATAGATTGTATTATTGCTAACACACAGGTGGCCAACATTTTGAGCTCCCGTTATAAGGAAACTATTTATATTTTTGTTAAGTTAGTATGAATTAAAAAATTACATATTGTAGGTATGTCTTGAAAAATTGTTTCTCTTATGTTTTTAGTAATGTGGTGTGCATTCTGTATTTTTGAAAAGAGGATGAAATCAGCTTTTCTACGATATATCACTCGACCTACGGTGCTATTCAAAATAATTCAAGATAGCGGCGGTACACTGAATGCTGACGTCACTCAAGTTTGACAGGACCTCTGAAAAACGAAAAATACAATCCTTTGCATAACCCTAAAGATTGATAATTATACGTTTAATCGTTTCAAAGAAAATATCTTGTTGCCAGACTTTCTCGATACTCAGTATATATATATATATATATATATATATATATATATATATATATATATATATATATATATATATATATATATATATATATATATATATATATATATATATATATATATATATATATATATATATATCAATCAATATATATCAATTACAAGCTAACAAGACCGAAAAGTATGTCAATAAAAGATTCAATACAGTTGAAACACCTGTAGCTGATAAGGATAAAAACATTCCGACAGCTGAGCCCGTAAATAAACAACCAGTTAGGGATGTACACAAGCAGTATTCTACTAAAACTGAAATGAATAAGAAAGTTAATTCGAATGGCAATGTAGATCTCAAAACCATAGTGCATAGATCGGGTTTCCCTGCCCAGCACACAGTAAGTGAAAATGTATCTAATTCTAGAAACAGCAACAAGGTAACTGTGGATGATGTAAACAAGGCGATTATTTCAGCACAACAGTCATGTTCATTGACTGAACGAAGTGATTCAAATAAAGTGAACTCATTGGATAATTCCAGTTGGAAGGAAGTCGTCAACAAAAAAAGGATCCAAAAGCGCTCGCGCCCGGCATTAGTAGTTGGAAACTTCATTGGTGATTCAACCGTAAAAGGTATTGAAAAATCCAAAATGCTTCACGTTTCAAACTTAAACCCTAACACTACATCCGAAGAATTACTAACCTTCCTAAAGAAAATATTTTCGGCTGTTAAATGTGAATCTCTAGTCTCGAAATATCCTGAAAGCTATGCCTCTTTCAAAGTTATCATTCCTGTGTCCGAGTACAAAAAAGCTCTGAATGCGGAAAACTGGCCAATTCATGCAAGCGTACACCATTTTTTCCATCGGAAAAAGGTAATACCCAGCAATCCTTAGCAAACTCATCTATGCTTCGTGTACCAGACAGCAAGGTATTGAATCCTTCATTTAAGATCATGCAGCTAAATGTGCAATGTATCAACAATAAGCTGGAACTACTAGATGTCTTCTTACATACTTACAGTCCTCATATCCTCTGTATATCAGAGCATTGGTGTAGTATGGACAATATATCTTTTGCAACATTAAATGGCTACAAACAGGCTGCCGCCTATTGCCGAACAGACAAAAATCATGGTGGTACCTCGATTTACATCAAAAGTAATATAGATTTCAGTATTATAAATGTATTTGACCTAACAGTGGAAATGCACTGCGAATGCTGTGCCATCAAATTCGTTTTCAGTAATAAATGTGTAATTGCTGTTAGTATTTATAGACCACCATCTGGTAATTTGGAACTGTTATTGCAGAGACTATCCTATGTCTTGCAACGATGTATTCGAAATGTTGATTACATTTTTATCTGTGGTGATCTGAATATTGATGGCACTAAGAATAAATCAACTGAAAAACAATATCTTCAAGATCTCGTTGGATGCTACGACCTCAAAGTAACTTCGGATAAACCAACTAGGGTATTTACTAATGCTAGAGGTCAAACTACCACTTCACAAATTGATTACATTCTGGCAAACAGTAACCTTCAGGTTCTGGTGGATAACGTTATTGAAACTCATTTCAGCGACCATAAGGCAATCTTTCTGGAATGCTTTCTTGGTAACTATCCAGTTGATCATCTTGAACCAAAAAAAAAACAGCACGTCTACCGCGACATTTCCCTAGGGAATCTTGATAGACTATTGAATTCAATGTCTGAAGAGAACTTTAGTGATGTGTTTAAATGTTCGAATGTGGAGGATGGCTTTCAGTGCTTTATGAAAGTGATTCAAGACCAAATTGACCAGTGTTGTCCAGAAAAAACAATAATAGTGCGTGAAAAATCGAAGGTGCTCTGGATAACTCCGGAAGTCAAGCAGGCCAGCCGAAATATGAAAGACCTTCACTGGTTGTATAGCAATATAAGAACTGAAAACTCCTTAGCTCTATATAAACTTGCCAAAACTCGTTATAAAGCTACTCTTAAACAAGCTAAATTAAAATTTCATGAAAATCTTATTGTCAACTCTAGTAATATTAACAAAACAGTGTGGAACATCGTGAGTCGTGAGAGTGGCAGATTATCAAGTAAGAATAAAGCCATTAACCTTCAAATAAATGGTTCCTTATGTTCGGAACCCAAAGAGTTAGCTTCAGTCTTTAGTAAATATTTCTCAAATATAAGTAGACGTAGCTTAATGGCTCATTATGGTAACTCACTATCGCATTCTTGTACTGTCTCGCGAATGGCAGATAATACTTTTTTCTTTCTACCTGTGTTAGACGCTGATGTGTTTAATGCCATAAGACTTCTTAAAAATAGTAAAAGTACTGGCATGGACTCTGTTTCTACAAAACTAGTAAAATATATTTCCAAGGTCATTTCTAAACCATTGTCTTACTTGATGAATTTGTCGATCTCTTCTGGCATATTTCCTAATATGTTTAAGACAGCTACTGTTATACCTGTACATAAGAAAAATGATCCTCTTGAAATAGCAAATTATCGACCGATTTCAATCTTAAGTGTCTTTTCTAAAATTATGGAAAGAATTGTATTTGACCGAATGATGAAATATTTAAATAGGTTCAATAGGATTGCCAATTGTCAACATGGTTTTAGGGCTGGCAGATCCACTGAATCAGCTGTTGTTGGATTTGTTGAATTTATTTATGAATCTTTAGACTCTGGTTTGTATGTTGCAGGGATATTTTTTGACCTGACGCGTGCATTTGATTGTTTGATCTATGATTTCATCCTTGATAAATTGTACAATCTTGGGTTCAGAGGCATATTTCTGAAATGGCTTGAAAGTTATATATCAAATAGGCGCATGGCAGTTAGAATTCAGGAATGTTGGTCTGCAGAGGAGTGTACTGACTTGGGAGTTCCCCAGGGCTCCGTGTTGGGTCCCCTACTGTTTATGTTATTCATTAATGACTTACCTAATCATGTGGGGCTGACGGTATAACTTTATTTGCAGATGACACATCGATGCGGTCACCGCACGGGACCCTGAGGAGCTCCTTGGTAAATGGACACTTATAATAAATGAAATTGATGCCTGGTGACAATCAAATGCTCTGATATTAAACATCAGTAAAACCGAGTGTCTGTATTTCAATCAACACACTTTGGATCGAAAATTGTCAATTCCATTTAAAAATGATAAAATTGTATCCAATACTTATGTAAAATTCTTGGGAGTTTTCCTTGATCAAGATATGAAATGGTCTGTACATATAGATGCGTTGACTAAAAAATTGAATTCAGCGTTCTATGCAATGAACAGAATCAAGGATTGTTTGCATCTTAGTTATGTGATGGAAGTTTATTATGCTTTAGTTTACAGCCATATTACCTATAATATTCTACTTTGGGGTAATTCAGCTGATAGTCGTAGAATTTTTATTTCACAGAAGCGCATATTACGAATAATTTTCAAACTGAAACCACGTGACTCTTGTAGGCTTTTATTTATTGAGAAGAAAATTTTGACTACTCCTTGTATTTATATTTATAAATGTCTGATCCATGTTAAACTCCATGAGTCAGAATTTACAAAGTTAAATAGTTTCCATGATTATAATACTAGACATGCAGAATTGTTGTTCATACCTAAGCATAGTACGGCTAGGTTTGAAAAATCACCAGCCTATCAGTGTATCAAATTGTATAATCACTTACCGCTAGGGCTTAAGAGTCTTGGCCTTACCAGGTTTAAGAAAGTTTTAAAGTCGGTACTTCTCAAGAAAGGATATTACAGTGTTAGAGAGTACCTGGCTGATAAATTTATTTTGTAATATTAGTTTAACCTGACATGTCCAATACATTATAAAATGTCAAAATGGATGTAATAAAATTATTATTATTATTATTATTATTATATATATATATATATATACATATATATATATATATATATATATAAATATTAATATATATATAAATATATATAAATAAATATATATAAATATATATATATAAAAATATATATATATATATATATATATATATATATATATATATATATATATATATATATATATATATATATATATATATATATATATATATATATATATATATATATATATATATATATATATATATATATATATATATATATATATATATACAGGGTGTTTCAAAAAAAGGTGACCCCCTCTCTAGGATAGGTAGAAAACTGAAAAATAATTGGGGTTGGCTCAGTGAAAAATTTTCACTGAAGAAAAAAAAATTATACACATTTTTTAAGATTTTGCAGAAACTTCTGGCAGCATTGTAATGAAATTTTAAACGAATATGTTTTGGAAGCTGATACATCCAATGAATCCGTTTTTATGTCTGACTCTCATAGAGGGCGCTAGTTACACGGTTCATATCGAGTAGTATTGAACATAACTTTTTTAATATTAGATTTATTAAGCAAAATTTCAAGCGTACTTAAACATCATTCAATTTCACACAAAAAAGGTACTCTTGGTAAAACTCGATACTGTGCACCGTCTTCGGAGTATTTTGATTTAAAAATTATGAAGTAATAACCGATGCTGGTATGAAGTAATGATAAAAAACGCATTTATTAAACAAAAATCAGAAAATTCAAAAAAAGCTAATAACATAAATAGGATTTCAATTAGAGCAGGTGTTCAAAATGTCCTCCGTTCTCACGAATACACAAGGCTATCCTTTTTTCTAAAGAATCCATTAATCTACTAAACGGTTGGGAGTCAGCTATCAGATCATTAAAGTGACGTTGTATTCTTTCTTTCAATTCTTGAGGTGAATTTACCTCTGCAGCATAAACTTTTTCTTTTAGATACGACCAAACTGTGTAATCCAAGGGATTAAAATCACATGAATCGGACCTTCTGCACCTCTACCAATCCATCTATTCGGAAAATGGTTACACAACCAATTACGACACCTTCTATCAAAGTGCGGTGGAGCTCCATCGTGCATAAAAAATAGATATCTTCGCTCGTTTACCGTTAAATTTTCTAATAACTCGAATAAGTGATTGCTTAAAAAGTCCAGGTACATATCACCATTTAAATTTCCAGGTAGAATGTGATAACAAATTAATTTGTTACCTAAAGTTGCTGCCCAAACATTAACTTTAAATGAGTGTTGGTAATGTGTCACTCTTTTGACATGTGGATTCTCATCACTCCAGTAGTGTGCATTATGGGAGTTAAACATACCTTGTCGCGTAAAAGTGGCCTCGTCCGTAAAAAGAATACATTTTAAAAAATTTGGATTGAGGGCTGTCCTTTCTTGTAATGTTTGACAAAAATCCATTCTAACCGGTAGATCGTCTGGCAAGAGCTCTTGGAGTTGTCTGTAATGATAAGGATGTAGCTGCTGCTCTTTAAGTATCCTCCAAGTACTTGCAGAAGACGTATTTGTTTGTCCTTACGCTAACTGTTGGATTTTGATCGACTAAATTTAAAATCATATTTTCTTTATTAATGGTTCTTGTTTTTCTTGGCCTACCAGAATTTATTTTTTTAGGTCTCACACTCCCAGTTTCTCGACAACGTCGTTCGATGGCTCTAAATGTATTTTTACTTGGTAAGTTTCTTCGAGGAAACTTTTCTGCATAACGCGTAACAGCTGCATTAGCGTTTCCTAAACACTCTTCTAAGGTTAATAACATGTCAGTGTATTCATAATTTGAGTACATTTTGATTAACAATATCTAATTTAACAAATAGGAATGTAATTATTGTTGACTAAACGTCACAAATGAAAGACAGTTTACCATGCAAACTCAGAGAAAATGCTATTGCCGTGTAAAATTCATCGGTTATTACTTCATAATTTTCAAATCAAAATACTCCGAAAACGGTACATAGTATCGAGTTTTACCAAGAGTACCTTTTTTGTGTGAAATTGAATGATGTTTAAGTACGCTTGAAATTTTGCTTAATAAATCTAATATTAAAAAAATTATGTTCAATACTACTCGATATGAACCGTGTAACTAGCGCCCTCTATGAGAGTCAGACATAAAAACGGATTCATTGGATGTATCAGCTTCCAAAACATATTCGTTTAAAATTTCATTACAATGTTGCCAGTAGTTTCTGCAAAATCTTAAGAAACGTGTATAATTTTTTTTTTCTTCAACGCCCTGTATCTTGAAAAAGGATGGCGTTACGGAAATTTTTTACTAAGCAAACCCCAATTATTTTTCTTTTTTCTACCTATCCTAGAGAGGGGGTCACCTTTTTTTGAAACACCTTGTATATATATATATACACAGGGCTATTCAAATTCGAGTATATGCATGGGGATTTCGATAACGGTAAGAGATAGAGGGATGGTTAAATGGGGGCAAAGTAGCATATTTCAGAGGTCAGTTATATGGATAAAAAAAATCAGATCTAGCTCCTTTAGTTCTGGAGTTATATAGGAAAATTCGAAAATATCGAAATCCTTTTTTTGCCTATATCTTTTTATTTAATGAATGATTTTCAAAACAATTGTCACTTTGTCATTGCCACTTTTTCTAAGCTATCTAAATAACTGAATAAAAATTATATACAGGGTGTCGTATAAATTGGGCCACCCTCAACTTTCAATTTTCAAATACGGACCTGTATTTTTTATTGCATTTTTTTGAATGCCAATAGTCATGTTTTATATTGACGTAGTATTTTCATCTGAATTACAGAGTGTTCTGGAAATATTGAACTATTACCAGTAAAATTTCAACATTTTTTAAAAATTTCAGCTCGAATTAAATAAATATCATAGAATAAGGTATAAAATGCCTAGGATTTGGAAGATAATCAACATTATTCGACGAAAATGTCTTCTTCAAGAATTCATCTTCATTTCAGTTCACGCAACCCATGATCAATGTACGAAAATGCGAAATTCTTCCTAGTACGTTTATGTGCATATAATCATTGCTCAAACAAAAAAATGTTCGACTGGCAATCTTCATATTACAGACACCAATTTGGAAATATTTCATTGTTACTCACATTTTTCAGCTAATTCATGGGCATTCTGTTGCTATATACAACAATTTATTATGATTAAACTATTTGAATTCTCATAGTATGCTTTGGAAACTAAATATTTAGTTCACCTGTAAATGTCTGGAACGAGAAGATCGTCAATTCAAACATTCATTTCGATTATGATTACTTATAATGACTTATTTCAATTCTAGATAATAACTAAACATGTTCTTATGCGATAAGTTATACAATATGAAAACCTATATGATCAAATACAATGTTATGCTTGTGACAGATTATGTTTGTGAGTTCTCAGCAGAATACATACAACAGATCTTCCTCATACCTACTGAGGTGAATCGATATGGGGATCAATAATTATTTTACCAATGCTACATTATGGTGAAGAAATAAAATGTCTCTCAGGAATGTTGATTTTATTCTATTGTTATTATGAACAAGTAGTGAGACTAGATAATCTGGAAATTCTGAAATTCATTTTTCTTAAGGAATCAATTTGCCTGATTCACCTCTCATTCTGTGATATTATTCTATTAGAGTTGTTATGGAATTAAAAAATGATGAGATATCACTAGTATTAGTTCAATATTCCCAAAACACTTTATGATTTATATAAAAATAAAACGCCAATATGAAAGAAATATAGGTAGTTCGAAAAGTGAGTAACAATGAAATATTTCCAAATTGGTGTCTGGAGTATGAAGATTGCCATTGGAAGATTATTTTGTTTGGGCATTGAATTATATGCACATACATGTACGTACTGGGAAGAATTTCATATTTTCGAACATTGATCATGGGTTGCGTGAACTGAAATGTGGATGAATTCTTGAAGAAGACATTTTTCGTCCAATAATGTTGATTATCTTCCAAATCCTAGGCATTTTATACCTTATTCTATGATTATTATTTAATTAGAGCTGGAATTTTAAAAAAATGTTGAAATTTTACTGGTAATAGTTCAATATTTCCAGAACACTCTGTAATTCAGATGAAAATACTACGTCAATATAAAACATGACTCTTGGCATTCAAAAAAATGCAATAAAAAATACAGGTCCGTATTTGAAAATTGAAAGTTGAGGATGGCCCAATTTATACGACACCCTGTATATAATTTTTATTCAGATATTTAGATAGCCTACAAAAAGTGGCAATGGCAAAGTGACAATTGTTTTGAAAACAATTCATTAAATAAAAAGATATAGGCAAAAAAAGGATTTCGAAATTTTCGAATTTTCCTATATAACTCCAGAACTAAAGAAGCTAGATCAGATTTTTTTTATCCATATAACTGACCTCAGAAATATGCTACTTTGCCCCCATTTAACCATCCCTCTATCTCTTACCGTTATCGAAATCCCCATGCATATACTCGAATTTGAATAGCCCTGTATATATATATATATATATATATATATATATATATATATATATATATATATATATATATATACTTATATATATTTATATATATACAGGGTGTTTTTTAATTGAAAATAATTTAGGGGGTGAATTTTGGGCCAATTTTAAGACGAAAACTTCATATGAACGTATGTCCTGAACGTCCTAGTTTTTGAGATACTGGGTGGTAAAGTTTCAGAAAATAAATCATTTTTTATTTATAACTTTAAAATCACACAAAATATTTCAATCAAATTTAGTATACAATTACTACTCATCAATGTGCATTTTTTGATGCAATACAGGTTTTGAATTTTCCACCTGAGGCGTTCATGCAGAATTTGCCTTGCATACTGCAGCAAACATTTATGGTACGCCACGGATGTTTCTTAAAATTGAAGATGTTTTTGAAATGTATATTCTGTTTTGAACAAATTTGATATCTTGAGTTTCCTCCGAGCGACGCATGGTTTTCGCTTAAAAAAAATCAAACTGATTCTCTGCATAATCATAACATTATCACATTGCAGGAAATAGATTTTTGTTAAAGAAAAATTGGTGCATCGAACAAACAAATTAATTTTTTTTTAAATTTTGTTTGTATTTTTTCCTTAAATTTTTACAAATACTTTGTGTGGTTTTAAAGTTGTAAATAAAAAATGATTTATTTTCTGAAACTTCACCTCCCTGTATCTCAAAAACTAGGACGTTCAGGACATGCGTTCATATGAAGTTTTTTTTTTTAAATGGGCCATAAATTCATCCCCTAAATTATTTACATTCAATTAAAGAACACCCTGTATATATATATATATATAAATATATATATATATATATATATATATATATATATATATATATATATATATATATATATATATATATATATATATATATATATATATATATATATATATATATATATATATATATATATATATATATATATACATATAATAGTATATGAAGCATCTTCTTTAGAAATGAGCTGTATTGTTCCATAATTATGAACCTCAGAAAATAATCTAGCTGACTTTCTTCACCTATCCCCATTGTATTTATCAAATATGAAATCTTGCTTCCCCAAAAGATCATCAAAGTATCAATCAATACACCATAAAAAATGACGACTACAAATTCATCATTTTGTTTGTTCTCATACAATTCACTCAATACGGCAATGTCCAATCTCCCCAGTCATCCCTGCACTAAGGTCCTGCAACAGTCGCAGGACGAAAAGGGGTGTTCCACAACGGGAACCGCCCCCCCTACCGCCTCCACAGACTGAATACCGGGAGACAGTGTCTCCCAAGCGTTCATTCCAAACGCTCCTCCGCAAGAAGAGAAAGCTACTCGGTAGCTTATTACATCCATCGAATAAATGATGTACAAAGGATAGTAACAAATCGATATATCGAAAACGAAGGTATAATTGTACGGTATATCGTGTTAAATGAGTTTTACGAAGGTGATAGTGATTAGATAATTTGTCTGGTGATCGCCTACCCCTCTCAACTGATCGGATTACTATGGTATATAGCAAAAAATTGGTGTTTGCGGTATTGCTCTTGCTTTATAAAGGTCAGTTAAACAATTTAGACTAAGAGTAATAATGGAGATGTATCGTTTCAAAAGGTAGAAGCGGTGTTATATCAAAATCCACTTTGAGGATTAAAAAAAAGGGGTCGTGGGACACTCAGTTAGAGAGAATTTCTCTTTTTTACGTATTAATAGCAAGCACAAGGAAATAAATTGGGCATAATAAAATGAAAATTAGAATATTTGATATTAGAATATATATATATATATATATATTATATATAAATATATATATATATTAATATTATATATATATATATATATATATATATATATATATATATATAATATATATATTATATATATATATATATATATATATATATATATATATATATATATATATATATATATATATATATATTATATATATATATATATATATATATATATATATATATATATATATATATATATATATATATATATACAGGATGTTCCTTGAAGACTATGCTAATATTTAAGGGTATGACTCTTCGACTCATTTTAAGAAAAAAACTACCTATGAACGTATGTCCTAGAAGTCTTAACTTTTCAGATGCAGGTGTAGTAATTAACTGAGATATTCCACTTTGAGGAATAAAAAAATACGAGAGGTGTCATGGGACACCAGTTAGAGAAAATTTCTCATTTTTACGTATTAATAGCAAGCACAGTGAAATAAATTGAGCAGAGTAAAATGAAAAATCAGAATATATATATATATATATATATATATATATATATATATATATATATATATATATATATATATATATATATATATATATATATAGGGGGTGTTCCTTGAAGACATACGAATATTTAAGAGGGTGATTCTTCGACTCATTTTGAGAAAAAAACTTCCTATGAACGTATGTCCTAGAAATCTTAACTTTTGAGATACAGGTGATACAATTTTGAAAAAAAATTTTTTTTAGTAATGACTGAGATAATATTGTAGACATCTCTGTAAGATTTGGTACATTTTATGTACATTTGGAAAAAATCTGATCTCTCAATTTGCTTTCAGTCAACGCACAAACATTTCTACATTGCATCAGATTTTTGAGGAATTGATCCTGAAGTAAAACGATTTTTATTTTTTTAAGCGAAAACCATGCATCGTACAAAGAAAACCCATGAAATCAAATTTGCTCAAAAATGAATGAGGATCTCAAAATTTGTTTTTATTTCAAGAGAAAGCAGTGGCGTATTTTTTTCTCCAAAAATATTCAATAGAAATCCCGTACGAACGCCACTGATAGAGAAAATGAGAATTTTTGTACATCACAAAATGCATAGAAGATATGTACCGAATTTTATAAAGTTGTCTACAATATTGTCTCAGTTATTATTGAAAAACTGATTTTTTTTCAAAATTTTATCACCCTGTATCTTAAAAGTTAAGACTTTCAGAACATACGTCCAAAGGTAGTTTTTTGCTTAAAATGAGTCAAAGAATCAATCCCTTAAATATTAGCATGTCTTCAAGGAACACTCTATATATAAATATATATATATATATATAATATATATATATATATATATATATATATATAATATATATATATATATATATATATATATATATATATATATATATATATATATATATATATAATATATATATATATATATATATATATATATATATATATATATATATATATATATATATATATATATATATATATATATATATATATATATATATATATATATATATATATATATATATATATATATATATATATATATATATATATTTATATATATATATATATATATATATATATATATATATATATATATATATATATATATATATATATATATATATATATATATATATATATATATATATATGATGTTTTCAGAAGAGCAAAGGCATTCAGAATTTAGTATAACAAGAACAATATTCACATTAGGGCCATGGTCAATGTTATAAATTTTTATAATAATTCTACTATGAAAACATATAATAGGTTCTATTTATATATCTACAGAGTGTCCAGAAGCTCTCCTGCCAAAGGCAAACTATTATAGATACAAGATGTGATTTTATTTCCATCTAATTTAATTTACCTTTATCCAAAAGTTCCTCCTGAAGGAGCCAGAGCCCTTTGAAGATTACTGTCAAGTCAGTTTTTTAAGCATATCTCGAAAAACTCTACCTACGAACTTAAAACCTTGTACATTGTAGGTATAACCCAGCAGTGATAAATTATTTACTACATACCTGAGATTTTTATTGCAGAATTACACAGAAATTAACCATGTTGTCAAATTCAACATTCGCAAAGTAGTCTTTTCCGTTATTTAGGTATATTCCTTGTCGTGTTTACCTATCCGTTCTTGGATAAATAAATTCATGCAAATTTGAGTCTATAACGTTATAATACCAGCAGCGATAAATTTTCTCGGAGTTTCTAGCTAATTAGTGAAAATACGACTTTACATATTGAGTTAGTCAGATTCCAGAATTAGAAATTTTAAATACTCATCTAATTGTTATTCCAGTGTAAAATTTCGCAAACTAGCAGTAATAATTCAGACGACGTTTAGGGCTGTTGACCAATTGAAACGTGCAAAAGAACTTTTCCTCAATAACTGCGAAGATAAAGATGACCAGAATCTCTTTCTTACCATTTTTGTGCTGTGGAGATTGAGCTCAAGCACATTTTAGGTGCATTCAAAGAACCTTTAGTAAAATGAAGGATATCGAAGAATTATTTATTTTGCGGAAATTCATATTAATATAAATGAAACAAATATTATTTTGTCTAATTTCCACTTTATCCTTATAAGAATACGACCGGTTTTGACAACCAAGTCATTTTCAATTGAATGAAATATAAACATCTAGATGTCCTGGAAACCAGTCGCATTTTTGTGAAAATAAAGTGGAAATTCGATAAAATAAATTATTTTCATTAATAATATGTCTCTAATGAGTTAAAAAAAAATCATTTAAAATATTGTATTCTTTGTTCAACCATAAAACCTTAGAATATTGTAATTTTCTACATATAAATGAAATATGAATACATACTTTTGAGAACACAGCTTTTTCTTGATATTGCCTAAGTTTAGAAACAAATAGTCTATGAATTCTTGAAATTAATAGCACTGAACTGACTATTCAACTTCAACTTACAATTATATTTAAAAAAATCGAGTTACCCCTGTTCAAAGATCTACAAATATGGAACTTTATAATGAAGTTCGTTCGTTTTTTACCATATTACAACTGCGAAAATAAGACATGTTCATAAAATCACAAAAATTTATTTCCTACTAATTTTGTGCTCTGTGGATTGTTCTCAAGGTGCGTTCAAAGAACGTCTAGTAAAGTATTGTATTTTTTCAAACCATAGAATATCGTAATGATTCACAAATAAATTAATACATGCTTCCATTTCTTGAAAACGGCTACGTTTAAAAACAAATACTCTTGGAAGCATTCTAAAAACCATTACATTAAATGGTTCGATAAAATAATACAATTTTGTATCTAAAAAAATCAAGTTACCCATGTTCAAAGAACTAAAAATTTGGAACTTTGAAAATGTCCACTGTAATGAGTTTCATGACCTTTTTCCTATAACTTAATAATTATAAAAATGACATGTGTGCATCAAATGAGAAACATCTATTTCTCAACACTTATTACTCACTAAACGATATTGTTCCAAAGACCACATTCGGAGGATGACAACTCATTTCCACTTCCTTTTGGTTGAAAACTCATCTATTATGAATGTTTACGTTAACAGTTTCGTAGTTTATTTGATTTTCTACTACTAAGTATATATATTTGTTTTAGTTTAATAACTAAATTGAGGAATATTAATCAAAAACTGTTTTTTGTCAATCAACTTGTATTTTATATCAAATTAACTTCTTGTTTATCTTTTAAAACAATTATCTACTAAATTAATGGTTTTAAAGATATTTAGTTTTGATTAAATGTACCTCTCATGTTTTCTCAAATTTGTTTACTGGATTTTTTATTTCGTGGTCGAAAAAGTATGCTTTAGTATTTCGAATAGAAACAACATTCGCAGTTTTCTAGACATAGGTTATTTCTATTATATTACCACCAAATAATTCTCATTTTATTGATGGCTGTATAAATAAAACAATTCCTTTCTACGTAGTTGTTATATATATCAGCAAATATTAGCATAATCACAACTTGTTGGACAACATACTTTGGGCATGAGAACACATAATTTCTGGTCTGGGGCTTTAACAGCAGCACTGAAGCATTGGTATGAAAAACTTTCTGGTTCGTCAAAACCCTCTTCTAAGGCAGCTCCATGTCCATTCTGTCTATTTCTCATCTTCTTTACTAAATGTTTTCCGTTGCAATATTTGCTGGGGAGGCATGTAGGTGGACTTGTTAGACATTCGGGGGAGCCTTGACAGCCCGTTCTGGGACAATTATCTTGAAGCCCGTTCTTTCTTTCGCAATCGCAACCAACGTAGAGAATCCCTCCTCTTAGTTCTCGAGACTTGGATTCACATAATTCCATGCCGTAGTTGATTTGGGGAGTTTTCCTTGTAGACTTATTACTTTTACATTTGTAACAAACCTATAGAAATCAACTAATAAGTATGCAATTCGTTTTAACTACTCAATAAAGCATTATTGTGGCCTTGAAATAAATAGCTCATAAAACAAAAATTCTTTATGCTTGGAGAAATGCTAATCTTTTAAGCTTCGGTAATGAGCAGCATAATACTGATATCTTAATTATCATGAAAGAAAATAAGGATAGCTCTTGAAAATATTCATCAAAGACAATTTTATTTACCAAAACATCAGGGGGCTCTGGTGGGCACGGTGGGGGGCACACTGGTGGACACATTGGAGGACAACATGGAGGACAACAAGGAGGACAACATGGCATACAACTTGTTACACAGACAGGGGTGTAACAAACAGGTTCGACCTTCGGTGTTAGTTCATCTTCTAGTGAGCACATCAACATTTTTAGTTTGCACAAAAGTTCCGTTTTTTTAGATGTATCACATTTTGTTGGGACTGCGAAACATTGGGCCATATTACACGAGAATTTTGAAACTGAAAATTTGGAAAACACTGCGAATTTGGAATAAGAGAAGTCGAAATGAAGTGTCAAATAATCTTGAATTTTTGCGTTGTCATTATTGAAAACTGTTGCTTGATAAGACGATTGTAATGGAATAAAATGAAAATACGATAAAGCCAAGGTCTTAGGAAAATCTTTATTAAAACCAAGTTTTTTTTTCTAATGATTATTGAAATGATTAAAGTTAACATATATTTCGTTAACAAATTTTGTTATATACGAATTTTTGTCTTCTTCAAGCCATACCTGAAGGTTGATATTTATAATACAGGTAATTATAGCTCGTTTACTAATAGATGTGATATTAGTAATACATAATAAATGTATTAATTGATTTTTTAAACCTCGAATAAATTACTTTCATTAACGCCACTGGATTATTATCTCGTAATTTCACAAACAACTATGATATTCACACTTGTCTAAAAGTCGAAAAATCGACAATACCAAATTTTGATTTTCGCCAGTAAATTTGTCTCAAAAAAAAGATCGAGAATGCGCTTTCCAATTTTTGTATCTCCTATAGTCATCGAGATGTCTCATAGAAACATCGAAATTTGCCCACCCTGTACATACAAGTGTATCCTCTGATCTATCTGAACAAGGATAACTCAAGCAGCCCGCTTCTCTAAAACATACTTCAAGGAGTAATAAAACACGTGGTCTTTCCTTCCTTAGAAATATACCACTTCTTAGTTGGAATCTGATGAAGAGGTATACCGAAACGCAACTATAACTGAGCTCTATTTTTAAAAAACTAGATTCGAAAAAGTCAGTCATGGAAATATCACAATATACGTATTAGAAAGCTGGTAATAAATTAGCAGATACTACAATGTGCTCTGCAAGTGGATTACAAACGGTAGTACCTACATATATTATACCATTTTTAAATGACGAGGTTTACTATATACAATTCGCACGTTCGATATCTTGTAATTAAAACAATGTCAAACTTTCACCTATTTCAATAACGGCAAGGTTCATCAAACTCTTGAAACACTTTCATAAAAATTTTTACTTTTCTGGTATTGCTTTCAAGAAAACACCTTTACAAAACATTATGGGTAGCTTCAAAAACCAGAACCAGAAGAAGATATATTTATATATCTTCGGCATTAAATAAACAAATTATTCTTATTCTGTGCTACTTATCTAAAAGATAAACGGTTCAAGTAATAATAGACACTAGGTAAACAAAACAAAATACCACATAGTTGAAAAGGAAAAATTTATTGATGATGAATTACCTAATGAAACAATCTATTCAGGAAGTTAAATGACATCAGTACATATCAATTCATAACGGTAAAAATAGAAGATAAAATTTGGTAAATTTAGAAAAGGATGAGTTAACAAAGCTTGAAAATAATTAAATGAAAAAACGTTGGAAGGTAATTGAATGAAAAAAAAATGTAGAAATGGTAATTAAATTGTTATTATTAATTTTGTTTTGAAAAGTTATGAAAAGAAACATTTTATTATTAATTATTATAAAAAAACTGCAGGGTTAGTGGTATTGTTTCTTGTAGTAGATTTTGCTGCATTGTTTTTTATTCTTAAATCAAATGTATCCGAAACGAAACAGTAACAATGACTCTGAGTTTTTATCAGAGAGAGAAAGACAGAAAGAGAGAGAGAGAAATAGCTTTATTGTCATATAAAAATACAAAGTTTTGTAAACAAAGCACATATAAAGAATAAAGAATAAAATTTAACAATAATAACTAACCAAACAAAACACACTTGCAATAGTTGAACAAAACAAGAATATATTAAAATAAAAGAACAAAACAGAAAAACATTTATGAGTCAATCATGTCTAAACATATGTTAAGAATCAATATATTTAATTAAATTAAATTAGACAAATACAAAATGTTTTATATTACAAAGAAACATTAAGATATGTTGCTACCAAATGTGGAACTCTATGGTTTTGGTTTTATTGTGAAATTCAGTTACAGAATAAAATTCTACTACTGAGTAAAATGGTCTCTCCAAAAGAAAAGCCTTAGTCTAACTTTGGAACTTTTTGTATGCACTTATGGTCAAAAGTTGATACAAAAATCGCTACTTTTTTGTATGAAGAAAATTAAAACATTGGTATTCATTATGATCCCTGATGATCACTATACGAATAGATAGTTGATTATTGTTAAAATTATAATCAATTCTTAACCTCATACGTAATATATAATAATACACTGATATTAAACTAATGTCTTCATTTTTATATAGAGTATCTAACTGATATTCACAAACACTGATGCTTACCTGATTTCATCATCGCTATTTTCAACTTCTACTGAATTACTTCTACAATTCATTCTTTATTAATACAATTAGAACAATAGGCATATACGAATATTGCTGACGCGCACTCCTAGCAATACTGACGTGTCAGTTGTGTGTCGTGTCGGTCGCTTATCAGTCGTTTCGGATACAGTTTTAGGCCTATCTTTTATTCGCCATGTGTCTCGAGTGTATACTGGCATAAGGATACTTCATTTTATATGTTTTGTTATTAATAGTACTTATATTAGTCTGTCTTCTCTATCTACAGATTGTTTCAGAATATTATTACCCCAAGCTTATGTGAGAGACATAATTTTGAACAATAGGTACCAATAGGTACGACCTTTAGTTGGAGAATCACCCCAGATTCAGGGTTGCCAACCATAGAATTAATTTCCTCGTACATGAAAGCTGAAAATCTCGTACTTCGGGTTTCAAACCTCGTACATTCAATGTACACAAATACACAATGTAGTAAATCCAAAAATGAGTCACATTAAACTATTGAATCTTTTGAATAATTGAACTAACTTTTGCAAGTTTGCTGCTGAATGGAACATCACTTTGAATTTAAAAAAATATTTAATTAATTATTTAAAATAAAACATAAATTCTTGAGAACATTTTTGAGTAAGTAGCTAGTACTTGTTCAATTTGACATTTTCGCTTGCACCAAAATTTAAACGGTGTTTAAGCCGTCTTAATCCCCGCATAAACCAAGTTTACCTAAACGACGTTTTATAATAAAACGGTGCAAGAGCCTTTAAATAACTTCTGCAACAACACTTCACAAGTTCACACATAAAAGAATAGAACACAGAATATAAGATAATTACTCTGTGGCCTGTTTGTGACACAGAGGACTAATGCGACAGTTACAAACTGAGCATACCTAATCATAGAATATTTTTTTAAGGTTTGGTTACCTACGATTTAAGCTAAATAATGTTTCCTGCAATGAAAATCATTTCATAAAATTCCCTATAACAAAATCTCGTACATAATTGTACGAGGATGATAGTGTCCTGTACCTCGTACGGAAGACCTAAAATCTCGTATTTGTACGAGGAACCTCGTACGGTTGGCAACACTGCCCAGATTACACAATACACAAATCAGAAGATTACCTCCAAAGTCACTAGGTTGCGACAAAACATGCAACAGAAATCGATCTATTTTTTCATTTTCTACGTAGTTTAAATACATGCATCATTATTTTTCATATTTGATCTGAATGATTTGTTCGTCAGTGAGAGAAGACATTTTTTACAGAAAGTAAACACTTCGTAAACTTCTGATTATCGATCGTGCTGCCATCTGACGGGAACAATACTTACTAAATTTTCCGGTCATACATGACATGAAGTTCTGTATTTCTGTAATTTCTGCTGGTAGGTAGTTGAATTGTTGAATACACAGAATACATATTTATAGCAGGGGCGAAATTTTTATTGAAAATTGGATATTACACCTGTGATAATTTCGAAATTAAATTAATTGGTGTGTTTGAATGATTTGTAGGTAACCATAATTTTAATATATGCTTTTTGCTGTAAGTGGTACCGTGAAACAATCTGCGTATAATTGTAATTTTAACCTATCTTAATTGTTCCTCGGAATGACCTCGAAAAGTGAAACGATGTAATAATGACAATGGGATTAAAAGAATTCAGGTTTGAGCAAAATACAGCTATTTTCGTTCAGATTCATGCTTGGATATTGAAGATATATATCCATGTTTCGTTAAATAATAATGCTAATGAAATGAAATACAATGGTTTCCAATTATATCGAATGAGTATATCATTCTATTGAATATTTTAAATTCATTCTCATGGGATATAATTATGGAGGAAACTGTCATGATACACATATGATATAAGTAATGGAAATCGACTTCTTTTTTTATTTGAAAAATAATAATTTTAACATGCAGAAATAATATTGGAAAGTCGAAGAAACATCAATTGAAGAAAAGATTGAAGAATTAGATAGAAATTAAAATGAGATAAACAACACAACTCAAATTATTCACATATAGATAATTTAAACTATGAGAAATATACTTTTCCGTCGACCTCTAAATAAAAGCTTACTTTAACGTACACGAAATTGATCATTAATGACCCATTTTAATGTGCAATTTCTCCTATTTTAATGTACGATTGTCATGGGCAACCAAACACAGAAGTATTCAGCACGGAATAGTTGAATTATTCTGTGTCTGTACTGTTATTCCACAGAGAAAAGGAATTCATAATTCAAATCGAAAAATTTAACTCTATCCAAATTAAGTAGAAACTGCGGAAAAATTTACATATATATATATACAGTATAATCCATTTATAATGAACTAGCTTTTAATGGAAACTCGCATGTAATGAACTAATTTTCAAGTCCCGGATTAAACACGTGTAAAATACTCGGACAAGATGGACTCGTTTATAATGGAACCTCGCCTGTAGTGGACCGAATTAGTCTATCATAAGCGAGTTTTTTCTGTGATTCCCCCGGTGATTTCCCCAGCACGATGTGTTCTGATGCAATATTATGCAGTATTCTTTCGACTTAGCGTTTGGGGCTTGCATTTCTGTGAATGTTATTCGGTACGTTGCGTCGTATTTGTCTCTGAACTTTTCAAAAATATGCTATTTCCTCCAGCAAGAAAACAGCAGTGAAATGTTTTCAAAATTAAATAAAGTTAAACTTATTTTGCAGAACAATTATATGAAAAAACACTGTTCAAAGTAAAATAACTGATTTTTTTAAGAAATAATATTTTGTAAACCATATTTAGCAATTAAATGTAGTTCTCTTATCATGTGTTGTTTGATTCTCATAAGATGAACACTCGGATATAATGAACTATATCTCTTTGTCCGCTCGAGTCCATTATATGCGGATCGCACTGTATATGCAATATTCGTTCGAAAGTAAATAACACTTCAGCTTCCACCAGTTCCACATATTCCTTATCGGATATTGTAGGTAATGTTAACTATTCAGAATGTCACATGTCTAATATTCCATCTATGAATTTCTCAAATTGTTCCATCGGGAGCATAAATATAAATATATCGAAATGAACATAGAAATTTATATTGTGTCAAGTGTATCTGTCATGCAAAATAAAAATTTATTTCAATCAAGAATTTATACTCAATTCATGATGAGGTCAACGGAAAAATCTTGTAATAAACTCGTTTATTAATGTAGCGATTAATGGTCTCGAACTATTAACGCGCTCGCTCCGCTCACGCGTTAAAATATCTCAACCATTAATCGCTGTCATTAATAAACTAGTTTATTAAATAACTATTTCAAATTAATTTAGGATTTTGAAATCAGATTTTAATTGATCCTACATACCTAAGTATTGTTTGGTACAATAACTTATTAAATGAAAATTTGACATCTCAGTAAACTTTTACTTTCATTGAATTGGAAGAAAATATATTTTAAAATAAAGTTAACTTATATTCAGTGAAATTGAAGATGAAGTGACCTGAATGCGTTGTTCCCTTCATGCAGAAAATACTTTTTCTTGTATTTAAAGCATCCAATTATTTCTGAAGATGCTCGTAACCAAATTCTTTATCGTCGTGAATTTCTCATTATCAAACAAAGGTCTTCAAGTTCTTTTCCTGAAATTAATTCAGTCGGAGTTTTTTTCCAATTTCATTCTTTCATTTGTGTATTTAATTTTTATTATAATAGAAATGACATTATTGTATTATATATAAAAAGTAGAAATCTTTGTCGAGAATAGTTATTAGAGGGTGTAAGGTTTCCCTCAGTATGTTATTCTGCCGCGCTTGAGTATATCCCAAAATCCTCGCTTGGGCCCCTACTATAGATATTTCAGACAAAAAAAATTCTAAAATGTATTTATGTACCAAGTGCGTTATATAGATCCTAACACCCGATTGACGTTAGGATCTAGTAACGCACGTGGTGCATACAAGATTTTATTTTTCACGAAAAAATTATTTTATTTCAATGAAAAATCGATTTAAAATTCGGTTCATTGCTCCTATACTTTCCATTTTCCCTCTCATAGTAGGCATGTCATTTGCTGATATTTTGACGTTTGTGAATATTTTTGTCATCATATTTAGTGAATGCCATTGCTGCTTTCTTTGTGTAGTCTTATAGAAATAATGGAAATGAAAATGAATTTTCCCAAGAATATCATAGAAAATGCATCCAAAGCTGCGAATAATTAATTGCCGGAGAAATCCAGAGTCGTATACGACAAGGATTATGAAGTATTCAATCAATGAAGTTGCTTAATTTCTCCTCGTACAGGAGTGGGCGTTATGATCCATAATGCCCGCTCATTACGCTCTAGGGCAGTGATGGGGAAACTACGTCCCGCGGGCCAAGTCCGTTCCGCGGGCCAAGTCCGGCCCGCGGAAAGGTTTAATCCGGCCCGTTTAAGAGTGCCGTCGTGTGAATGTTCGAACGCGTTCTTACTTCATAATGTGACGACCCGCATAAAAACTACCTGCGGCGATTTTATCACGAAAAATATAAAAGTTGACCATGGTCAATTTAATATATTACATAAGGTAAACAAGGAAATTTCCTCAATAATAAAAAAAAATATCAAACAACTTCCCAATAAGGGAGCTGGTTATATGTATTCCGAGCTGCGAATTCTACATCCACAATCCAACGGCGCATTATAGAATAGTATATTGTAGAATTAGTGGGAAAAGCATAATATTCCCAAACGACTGTGATAATTACCAGACGAGGAGCGTAGCGACGAGTCTGGTAACACAGGAGTTTGGGAATATGCTTTTCCCACGAATTATACATACTATTTTTTCTCCGATCGTTGATTTACATTTAAAAAATTAATTAAAAAATATTTCATTCAAGATGTAATCAAGTAAATTTAAATAGGTTTCTCTATGTTCATATTGAAATATAGAAGTGGTAACCATGGAAATTACTCTGTTATGACAAAAGTAAAATAATTTTAAAGCCGGTTTTGTTTGATTCGTTGTGTTTTATAAGGAATTAAAAAAGAATTAGTAAACATGAACACTGATAGTGATAATTTGTTACCTTGCACGCCTCCTGAACTAGTAGAAGCCGCGAACGCGGCTTCACTTAATTTACTTCCGGCGAAATCCAGAGAGAAGTATGAGCTTGCGTACCAACGCTTCATGGATTTTTGCAGAAAAAACAACAGTGTATCCTTTTCTGAGAATGTACTGATGGCGTATGTTGCTGAATTGGCTAAAACAATGAAATCTTCGACGTTGTGGGCACATTATTCCATGCTTCGATCAACTTTGTCTGTTAAAAATAATATTAATATTGCCCAGTACCAAAAACTGAGAGCAGTTTCAAAACGTCAAGCTACAGGATACAAAAAATGTAAATATTAACAACAATTATAAAAATTAAAACCATACTTTGTTTCATTTTAATGTAATAATCCATTTGTTACATTACCGCACGCTACAGCAGTGCGGTAAGAATATTACCGCACTGTTATTTTCTAATTGCTTAGCAACTGACCACTATTCTGGAATGTTGAGCTTTTCGCATAGAAAACAGGTCAAAATAGTTTCACTTTTCCCACGATCGGAGAAAAAATAAAAAACTAAACGCACCTGACTTTTGACACGCTGCAATAGCCTATTGTTTTGGTTGAAAATACGACCAATAAAAAAGAATGAATACAGAGCACGCAGAGAATTTCGTCTATAAGAATCTCATCTTTCTAGTGCTGTCAGAATGCTTTCTCTGGATATATATATATACGACAGATCGTTTTATTTCGTTTTACATAAACGAGTCCCGGATGGGATGGAGCCATCAAATCGGGATAACGGGAACTTGTTTGCACTTGAAAGCTGTCGTTGGCTGTCTATCGCGGCTCCAACACAATGCGGATTACCACATAGCCGGAGGGGGTGTGAAATTCGTATTTGTTCGCGCACTTATTCGACATAGGGCAGTGCTCATTGTTCTAACATTATCCTTGTATCCGGAATTCGGATCTCCGGAACCAGATAATATTTCAGATTTAACTCACGACTTTATTTTACCACGTGCAATAAACCATGGAAACAACTGTTTCTAGAAAATGTAAACTTATTGGAACCCTTACGACAGGCTTGGAGGAGATAGGGATTTTGCTGCGGGACTAAGCTGAAAAATATGCGAGACTAAAAGTGTGACGAAAGTAGACTGACGAAAGTCACGCTTTTTAGTTATCACAAGCGAATATTGTATACCTTTCTCTTCTTCCCTTTTTCTTTACGTTCTCTCATCCCTTCTTTTTCTGATACCACTCCGCCACGTCAATCGCCAATGCATTATATGTACTCATTAATTCATGTACAAGCAACTCGAAAACGTCAGATGTGAAACATCGAAATAATTTTGTATAAGTTATATACATAAAAGAACAGATTACGATAGGAATCAGATATGGCATAATGAAAAGATAAAGCTTCACAAATTTGTTCCATATAGAATAATGACTACGTATTGTAGGTTTATATTCAATTATATAGCGTGGCGATATGTTATCCTCTCGTTATATACACTCTTGCGTCTAAACTTTACATTGCGTTGACGGCCGAGTGGTCTATGTACTAAACCTTGGTGTGCCGTATTTCTGGGTTCGAATCCCAGAGGTGACACCTGGCTTTTTAAATTTTTTTATTTACAATCTCGTAAGAGCTCTTAGCCCCACATTTCAATATTAATTATTTCAACTTGGATTAGTATAATTTATCACTTCTGTCGTGCGCCCCGACACGCACATGTTTCGTTTTCGCAAATTGTGGTCCTTCTATATCAGAGGTTCCCAAACTTTTTTTTCTCATAGACCACTTTGAAAATTTTGCTGGTTCCGGTGGACCCCCTGCAGCTAAAATTCCACCATATTCCCAAAACTCGACAAAATATGTGAAGATTAGATCTTACAATGGAAATTTGCATTGGGTCTGAGTTCCAACCAAGAATTAACAGTTTTCGAGATAGAAGTGAGAATTTATTGGTTAATTAGTTAATTGATTGTGCTGTGAGAGGATGTCAAAAAAAGCAAAGTTTGGCCAACTTTGCTTTTTTTGACATCCAAAAAGTATAGTTGGATGGAATCACTTTTTTGAAATCTACTCAAAGCACAAGAAACCAATGAATTCACACTTATCTTATTCAGAAAATTCCCAAACCATCCTCTCCCCCTGCGGAGTGGTAAAAATAAAAACAGAAATTATAAATTTTCTTGTTTTGTATTTATTCAAATATGTGATTAATACACTATTATTTATTATTGTTATCATATTACATTGTAAGGTTTACATTACATTGTAATATGATAACAGTCGTGATACAATTAAAATTAAATATTAATAACGTAACGTTACTTCTACAATGACAATCACAAAATAGCCATAATTTTAATGAGAGGGATGTACTTGATGGATTGACAGCAAATTATCAATATCTGGCTTCAGTTTTGTTAGAAATAACCGCAAATCTGCTACTTTTTGAGTTAAGAGGTTGGTAACGACACTAAAACTTTTTTCGATGAGATATGACGAATAAAACGCTATCAAAAGCTTTTTCTCAATTATTCACAGTCCAGTATATTTTTCGGGTATTTCTGCCTGCAGGCAAAATGTTTGATACCATTCTTCAAATTTCACCCTCGGCACTATTAGTGCTAAGCTCGAGTAGCTTCTCTTGTAATATATTCTCCAATTCTGTTTCATCAAATGGATTCATGATCCATGGTGGTATTTGCATCATCAGAATATCTTCAAAACTGATTTTGAAGTTATCATGCAGGGCAATTAAATGTTGAACGTATATCTGTATATTCTCATTAAGGCATTCTACCAGTTAAAAAGTACTCACTTTTTCCGATATTGGCAAACACTATCATCGATTCGCTTTAATTTTCTTTTCGAAATCCAGGAAACAAGGTATATTGGTAAATAATCAAACAAGTTCATGCAAGATTGCCAGCACACACACCACAAGTCGTATTTCGTCCCTTTGCAAGTCTGAACAAAAGTTGTGGACGACGCTGAACTACTTAAAATATTATCTGCCTACATTGATAGGTGAAGTCAAGCCAACATTTCATCTTTTCACTATCGAAACTAGATAAATTTTCGTGGACCCCCGCTTACGAATTGTGGACCCCCATATTTTTGTCACGCCAACGTAGACCCCCGTTGAGTCTCTCG
Organism: Cynegetis impunctata; assembly: GCA_030704885.1. Classification (NCBI taxonomy): domain Eukaryota; kingdom Metazoa; phylum Arthropoda; class Insecta; order Coleoptera; family Coccinellidae; genus Cynegetis; species Cynegetis impunctata. Next base: position 225,179 of record JARQZK010005163.1, read on the forward strand.
TGGACCCCTGGGGGTCCACTTGGACCACTTTGGGAATCAATGTTCTATATTATCTGAAGAAACTTCGTTCCTACCTGGTGTCCCATGACACCGTTTTCTTGTTAGTTTTATGCACAATGAAATCCACTTCTATCAGTTATTGAAATATATAATTCAAAGGCCTGCAAAAATAAAGAACAATGAAATATACATGTCTTTACAGAGAAGAAAAATAATACCAAATAAGAGGCCTATAAAAAAACGTGTTTCTCAATCATATTGCTAAAATATCCTTGATATATTTCTAAATAGTACAAATATCTATAAACATATAATAAACAATATAATTATCCATACCTTTTGAATTTACGTTGGTTAAATACAATTTATCAATTGATAATAAAGTTCCTACAATTATTATTCTATTCATTAGTATTTATAAGGTTAGTGAACAAGTCAAGGTACCTTCCGTACCTACAGTTTCGGTAGAAAGTTCGGAAAAAATCGGTAGATTTTTGAAATACATACCTTTTCACCTATTTTATGGGTTATTCAAGTTTAAATAGCATTTATCCTAGATATTGGGCAAGAAGGTTATTACGAATGAAAAAAAAAATTTTAAATAGATTTTATTAATTTAAAAAATTTATATTTGCAAAACTAACTTTTGAACAAAAATAAATATTTTAACAAAATAAATAGGCGTCCAAAAAATAACACCTATTGAAAACAACACATATGCAAAAAAAAACTTAAATGATGTATCAAATTATTTTATGATAAGGAAACCTTCAAAATAATACCGTGAGAGTCATGATTTCCTAGGATATCAGAACATACATTCACTCCATCAGATTTAGGTAGATTTATGTGTTTTTCGGTAGATCGGTAGATTGAGAAGGAAATCGGTAGATCTACCGAAAAATCGGTAGAGGTGGCAACACTGGAACATGTGAAAAAGATGTAAAATCATTGTTGCCAACTTAGGAAAATAATTATAAGTAACATAGAAAATAATTAAACTCAACAATACAAGAATGTATTTTATATTTATTAATAGATTAGTACTTATTAACACACGTGTAAAGACTGTTAACCTAAATACATATATTGTCTTCTCTTATTCATAAGTTGACCACTAACTATCTTCTTAACCTCAAATTCTAATACTTCTCCTCGATTGAATGAAGCATGACATGAAATCATACAGTATTTAATATGCACCAAAGGTACGGCATGAAAATTCTTATGAATCAAGCACACAAATTCAAGTAAATATAAAGAAGGAAGCGTCAAAATTCCATTTTTCTTGAAGTAAGGTTTGCAATGAGCCCTATTTTTCAGTACGAATTGCTCTCTTCTGCAATTTGAGAATTGTGTCAAGTTGTGGAGAATTACATGAAGTAAGAAGGAAAGACCATAACAAAGATGAGATTCGAACAATACAAAATAGGCAACTCTTGTAGATGCCGTATCTAATTCACTTGAGATGGATCTAATGGCAAAACAGGCAGATTATAATTTTTTAGCTAAGAGATGCACATGCTGTGAAAATTTGAGATTATTGTCGATAAAGAGGCCTAAAAATCTGACAGAATCGACTATTTTAATGGCATGGTTTTGCAGGAATAGATCCTTGGAGTTAGGAGGAGTAAGAATGGACTCTCACTAAACACAAGTAAAACCAAGAGCATAATTTTTGAGAGTAAGCCTAGTTCACAATTACAGACAAATTTCAGTTTCAGGGATCAAGTTATTGAGGTCACAAATGTATGCAAGGTGCTGGGTGTTATGGTGGACCACCAACTAAGATGGAATTTTCACTGCGAAGACCTATGTGGGGGTCTCAACTCTGTAGTTTACAGTCTGCTTTCAATAAGGAAACAAGTGGAGTGTGACATCCTAAAAACAGTATATTTTGCAAGCTTTCAGAGTAAAATGAATTACTGTATTGCCCTTTGGGGTAACAGCATATCAGCTGTACAAGTATTCCTAGTACAGAAGCTAGCTATCAGAGCAATGTTTAGGTTGAGGTACAGAGAGTCATGCCGTGGAGTTTTCAAAGAGAACAACATACCAACATGTTTTGGTCTCTATATTTACAGAATGCTAATTTTCTTCTCAAAAAATAATCATTATTTTGAACAATGTAGGAATAAAAATGAAACCCGGCAAAAAATCAAGTACTTTTATCCATTGCATTCCCGAAGCCTGACTGAAAAGAATATGTTCTATATGGCAATAAAACTGTTTGAAGCGCTACCGAAGAAAATTAAAGAACTTGAGAACTTTGGGTCTTTCAAGAGGAAAGTCTACAAACTAATAATAAGCTGTGAACCTTAAGGCTCCTTTTCATTAGTAGAGTTAGCGGTAGAGTAAGCTGGGCAAGTACTAACTATCCTTTCAGCTCTACTAATGAAAACGTAATCAGTCGAGTAGAGTACTAGATCTTGGTAGATTAGAGTAAGATTGCACGGTGGAAAAGTAACTCGCCCACTCGCCTTCTCCTACTACCGCGTTCTACTCTACTCTACCGCTACTTTACTAATGAAAACAGATTTGGTCTAGTGGAGCGTGTTTACTGTACGATATCACGTCAGTGGATGTACTCACTGAGACATTCATAAATGGCATCGCATACTTCAGGAACAAAATTGCCGTTTTGGACACTCTGAACAATCAGACTTCTATAATTATTTCCTGTAGCTAATAAAGTCAAAGTAACTAAGTTTTACTCGCGGTGTTATTGCATCTCTCATTTGCGTGTCACATTTTCGAATATTTGGAGTGACCATCTCAAGTAAAGCCTCAAACTTTTCCGGACTCATTCTAAAACACAATTTATACTCTTGTGTGTCCTTTTCGGCTAGTTTTCTCAAAAGAAGTGCAGACGCTTCATGGGTATGCCTTCTTCTGATCCAATTTCTCGTCCATATTTTCTTTATTCTATTTTCTTCCTACTCAATAGCGACGGTCACTTCCCTCAGTGAAATGTCGGAAATATTCCTCAAACACTTCCTCACAGCACGACGACGACGGCTGATGTTCATTGTTGCGTTTTCAATTTTAAACTGTACTCTACTCTACCACTCTACCATTATTTTCAATTTGCGTGTGAACGGCTACTCTAAATCCGGTCAAGTAGAGTATTAGGCATGCTGACAAGCATGCCAGTTACTCTACCGCTAACTCTACTAATGAAAACGAGCCTTTATTCTGTAAAGGAGTTTCTGGATAATGTATGATTTCAAAGATTTATTGATTATTGACGAACTTTCCTTTTATTGTTTGTATTATAATATTCTATTGTACAATACAATGACTGTGATGGTGAATAAACATTTCTATTTCTATCTCTATAAAACAAGGCGACGGTTTTATCTACATTGAAGCAAAGTAAATTTGCATCAGACCAGAGCTTGGGCAATCCAAGATCAATTGCAATTTCAGAGTGCAGCGTCGCAGAATTAGGATTGCTCCAAGTAATACTAGTATCATCCGCAAAAAGCGTGAAGGCGGAAACATATTATTGAAGCGCGACGCGACAAAACGTGTTGACACCTGATGTATAATGTGCACTTACCAACATGTGATGCCGCACAACACACAAGCAATTAATTGTTCTTCGATCATTTTTGTCAAATTTTTGCCAAAATTCAGTAGATTATAGGGTATCAATCGAATAGAATTGAAACGAGACTAAAAAGTATCATCCAACATTGAATAAAGGAAATATTTAAAAGTTTTTCCTTGTGTTTTTCCGCTTTCTAGAAAACGGCGAATACAAAAAATCACCCTAAAATCGATTGGAATAAGGGTGAGGATGAAAAAGTAGCTGAATTCATCTCATTTACAAGTCTGAATCGAATTGCATTATCGGATTTGAGGCTTGTGCGATGTTTTGAGCTTTTATTCTTTCTCTTCACAACAGATTTGTATTGATCTGGCGATGACCCTAACGTATTTCTATTTGTATCACTTTGGAACATCAGTCAGTAAAAATTTTAATACGCTATATCTAGTCTTTTGAATCAATATACATAATTGTATCATATACATTCAGAATTCATTTTTAGGGTTCCGTACCCAAAGGCTAAAAACGGAACCCTATTACTAGACTTCGCTGTCTGTCCGTCCGTCTGTCTGTCACCAGGCTGTATCTGAAGAACCGCGATAGCTAGACAGTTGAAATTTTCACAAATTATGTAAATACTAAAACCAAAATAAAATGAATATTTAACCCTCTCGCTCACCTTGTCCTCAATTGAGGACAACCTACTTTGGATTTTTTCCTATGAAGTGCCGCTTGCTCTTACTTCTCTGTCACATTGTTCTCAGTTGTGGACATCATATACTGAAATGAATATATGTGCTGCCATCTACAAGCTGATGGAAAAAAAATTCATTCATTTGAAATATAGGTTTCCGTAGGGTAGCTGTGACAGCAGCGTAGCGCTCTACTGTTTATTTTTTTGTTAGTTATATTCGTTAGACCACGTGTTTGAAAACTGTTTGTTCACGTTCACAATAAGTGTAGACTTGTTCCAAAGTAATTGGGTTTGGTGATTTTTATGCATATTGTAATCAGCGATTTTTGAAAGTGTGGTGTCCTAATTTGAGGACATTGTAAGCTAGTGGTAAACGCAACATCTAGGTAAATATAACAGCACTTTTATTTTATTTCTGCAAAAGTTAAATTTTATACATTTTAGTACTTCGAAAATGGACCATTCATGAAATACCATACCCTGTAATGTTATTTTAATAAAACATATTAATATTTTACCCTCTGAACATATTTCTGAAAATTTTTTGTCTTCCATCAGCTCATGATCTCCTCAATTGGGGACATGTCATAGTGCCCATCAGCTCATGATGTCCTCAATTGGGGACATGTGCCCAAACGGAGCATTTTGAAAATCTAAATTTAACATCAAAAATTTTCAAAAAATCATAAGTTGCATCACATTAAATTCCAGATTTTTCGCTCCAATAATTTTAATTCGCGACCGAGAAGGTTAAGGGGCTCCCATACAACAAACGCGATTGTTTTGCCCTTTTTTATTCGATATCAATAATAGCAACAGGTAGGCACTTGAAATATTCATAAAATATCCAGTTGTATTTTCACTTCAATAATAAATAATTAAATTAAAATAAAATAAATATTCAAGGGGGGCTCCCATTGAAAAAACGCCATTTTCTGCCTATTTTTGCTCGATATCAAATACTTAATTGTATATTTACTTTAATAATTAATAATAAAATTAAAATAAAATAAATATTTAAGGGGGCATAGTTAATGGTATGGAACCTTCGTGCGCGAGTGCTACTCGCACATGGGCCGATTTTTAGTATTTTTATTTGGGTAAAACATTAGAAACCATAATCAAGAGGAAACTCTCAAAAAAAAAGATATATTAATAAAAATTGATTTGTGTGACATAAAATGTAATGAATTATATTTTTGAGAAAGATTTTTCGGCCTTCCTCTGATCTGAAAATCTACCCTTCAATGTGAGCTTATATAAGGTGTTTATTGAACATACGGCAAAAATTGAAGTGGTTATTCCCTAGAGTTTTCTGAGAATATTTAGCCTTTGAGGAATTGTGGAAAGCCGCTTTGTTTGGAAGATTTCAGTCGAAAATTTTTAGTAAATTATTAATGTAGATTCATGCACTATGGCGCACTAGAGCAGTTTAGTGTAGTTGCTTTTAAGTTTTGAACACTAACATGCGGAAACTGTCGAACTGGTCGAGGTAGATCTCACTTATAGCCTGCTCGATGCCCAGACTCGAACCCCTGGATTATTTCCATCTAAAGTCCTCAGTTTACACTCCTCCGGTGGAAAATGTAAAAGATCTGAGAATTATGGTTATTGCTGAATATAACTCAATAAAAAACGACCTTGATGCTTCTGAAAGAATAAGGCAGTCAATGAGGAAAATATTTAATTTTTGCATCCTAGGATGAGGTAGTCATTTTCAATATTTCATATAGTATAAGAAACTTTTTGGTAATAATACTGGTATCTTGGAAACGAAACAGCTTTTCAAAAATTATCAAAGAACATATAACTGTCTTAGTTATATATTAATTTTTGCCATATATTTGATGAATACTATGTTTATTCAATATTCTTCAATATTCAATTATTTTAAATTATTAGGAATTGCGAAGAATATTGAATATGCGCTTATTAATTAATATCTACTACTCTTTACAATCGACGAATATATGACATGAGTAGCTTTTCTTTTAATTCAACATTTTCAAATTATTTCGATTTACGGCTTAAAATTTTTTCGAGGTCTATTATATCTGTGTATTAAAAGTGCATAGTGAGACATTCCAATTTATTCTGGCAGCTTTTGCTGTTGGAAACAACAATTTGGGTCATCGTTTTGTTTGGACTGTTCGTCCACCCTTCTTCTATAGAACCTAGAACCCTCACAATATTGCGTAAGACAATCCATTTGCTAAATAGTTTTTCCCCCTTCAGTTTCTATTCATGTGGCAAACTGATAAGCAGTGGATTTGGTAAAGCGATGGTTTTCCTTAAACGTTGCTTTTGCTGTTGATTTATTAAATACTGGTTCGAAATTCTAGGTTCGCAGAACGAACTCACTTGACTCACTTCTATACATATATATATATATATATATATATATATATATATATATATATATATATATATATATATATATATATATATATATATATATATATATATATATGGATTATGTGCCGAATTTGAGTAGCAAAATTTGTAACAGACTTTCGAAAAATAACGTTAAAACAATTTGTACAAATAAAAGAAACTTGAAGTCATTCTTGGTCACTAATAAAGAAAAATCTGACATCGGAGAAAACAGTGCTGTTCACAAAATATTTTGCGATGAGTGTCCTGCTTTCTATATTGGACAAACAGGAAGGAATATAAACATTCGTGTTGAAGAAGATAAAAAGCCAATTTTACAAAATAAAAATAACACTGGCTTCTCCGGACATTGTATAAAATTTAATCACTTCCTGGATTTCAACAAAACCCAATTGTTGCATTCAGGTAACAAAGAAAAGCGCCTTGACCTTCTTGAAATAAGTTCTGCCCATAATAGTAAATTACCCCTTTAAATGAACAAATTGATATTCAGGTATCACCTTTGCTTTTTGTCTGTTTTATAAAATAAGATGTAATACTCTCCTGTAGTCAGTCTTGATAATGAGTTCATAACTAGAAACATGTCGATTATCCTTTACTGCTAAATACAGTATCTAAATATTTTTATATAGTGTAATTAAAATTTAAGCCAAGTGTGTTTTATTTTAAAGTTTAAACTTTATTCTTTATGATGTTTCACCAAGTGATGTGCTATAATTCAATCATCAATATATATATATATATATATATATATATACATATATATATATATATATATATATATATATATATATATATATATATATATACATATATATATATATATATATATATATATATGTATATCATATGTATATATATATATATATATGAAAAACTTGGTTCACGGAATGAACCGCGTAAAAGATTTGAAAAATCTCGACGTTTCGGCTCCTTTTGCGAAGCCATCTTCAGGAGAATAATTTAGACTCGTGGCCTCAATCTGCCTACTCCACGAATCGAATTTAGGAGGAATCGGAAACAATACGATTGCGTGGTCTCAACCTGCCTACTCCACTAACCGTATTGCTTCCTGTCAACTCTGAAGTCTCAATCTGCCTACTCTTCAGAGTCAACTGACGGGCCGATCGTCGCGTGGCCGTATTTATAGGGGCGGGGGGTGGGTACTCACGCTCATCAGTGCGGGATGCACTCTGATTGGGCGTTACATGGCGACCACTGAGAAGTGGTTTCCATGCTGATGGGAGTCTGTGACTGTCATCTCTGGTGTTCAAACAGTGTGGACGTTTTTCTATTTCTACAGCTTGCCGGATAGTTCGGGTTTTGATAGGTTGGAACGGAGCAATAGTTCTTGTATTGGGGAAATCGATAATGTGGCCTGTTTGGGTGTGATGTTGGGAAAGGGCGTTGGCGATATCTGAGTGTCTTACCGAAAGTGAATGTTCCTTGGCACGGACCTGAATTCGTCGGTTCGTTTGTCCTATATAGGAACGAGGACAATTGGAACAGGGAATCTCATAAACACCGTGATTTTCGTTAGGAATTTTATCCTTGACGGATCTGACCAGATGGGAGAGTTTTTGTTGAGTAGTGAATATTGTTTTGATGTTTGTGTTTTTGAGAGATCTTGCGATCTTATCTGTTACTCCTTTGATGTAAGGAAGAAATAATTTAGGTGTAGATTCTTGTTCAGTGGGATTGGAAGGTGGTAGAGGTGGGGTGATATTTGTGTGTTTGCGTATGCTCTTGTCGATTTGATATGTGTTGTAACCGTTCCGTAATAATATATGTTTTAGAGTTTTGAGTTCTGATTCACGGTGTTCGTCGTCAGATAGTCGAATGGAACGGTAGATTAGGGTATTAACTACAGAGTTAAGTTGAGAAGGATGGTGGTGAGACTCACCACCATCCATACGCATACGCAAACACACAAATATCACCCCACCTCTACCACCTTCCAATCCCACTGAACAAGAATCTACACCTAAATTATTTCTTCCTTACATCAAAGGGATATATATATATATATATATATATATATATATATATATATATATATATATATATATAGATATATATATATATATATATATATATATATATATATATATATATATATATATATATATATATTTCAAAAACTAAACATCTTAGAGATATACAACATTATACAAATTTACCCTCATTTTTATTGCTAATTGGAATAAACTTATAAAATTAATGAGATTCCATTTTTTAAAAATTGCCTTTGACAATTTTCCTACTTTCATTTTTGAATTTTGGAACTTTCTGTATCTAATGAAATAACTATTTTTCAGAAATAAATAGTATTAAAATTAATAAATAAAGCATTTCTCAAAGGAAAATTTAATAATTATTTTACAACCCGCAAACGACATTTGCGACAGAAAAAACTTGAATAAGTATGTCAGAAACGTCAAAAATGTAAAGATTTAAGGATCTCTATTATACAGCTTCCAGTTATACAGGTTTCAGTTTTGGAAATTGTTGAGTATAGAGTTTAACTTGAGGATTGAGTGTGTCAAGAATATTTTAGTTATAGGTAGGGAAAAAACACATTTCAGAATATGATCTGCATATGTTATACAGGTTTCCAGTTATACAGGCCCCACTTCTGAAATATGTTAGATTTGAACGATTTGAAAATTGCTAAATTTGAAGATTCATTCGAAAAATGAATGTTCAAGATATTATGAGCATATATATTGATATTATTTCACACAATTCTCAGAAACGGTCTATGTTATATAGGTTCCAAATATACAGGTTTTGATTATGGATATAGGTAAATTGAGAGCTTTTCCTAAACGGAGTGTATGTTGCCAAGCTTAATACTCATATTGTGAAAACTCTAAACACTGAAAGCATTTTAGAATTATGTTGGTACCTCGATTTTCCATTGACTATATAAAAATTACTGCTAACAATAAATCACACGAAAAAGAGAAGGGCAGGAAAATCTATTAGGGGCCGATAATAAATCAAATAATATTGTCATGCAACCATGTGACCCTAAGGGTAGATTTCACAGGGGTGGCTCACGTACGGTGGAGAAAAGAGGAGTTACTACGCTTTATGGTGAATTTTATGGCCTGGTATCAGGCTGTTATAGTAATGATCGGAGAAAGCATTAAATTGATTTCGTTACGCCAGTTTTGGGGAGAATATATCGATATATCGGAAGCTCGAGTATTGAAATATGTGATGAAATTTTGTTCTACTAACATATTTTTGTATACTCGTCCTATATAAACTTTTCATTGTATATAGGTTATTAAGGAAATGTAGTATCAATAAATCACGAAATAACAAATGTTTTACAAAGTGTGGTCCAATTATCAATCTGAAGGAATATTATTATTAATCTTGACTACAACTACTGACATCTTTTGGTTGTAATTTTGAAGTATATTAGATGTTCTAACTGAATTTTCATAACTCTCAGTTCTAGTGTGACAGCAATTTTACCACTTTTTCTTCATCTTAACTTTCGTTGATGCATCTTTTGTTTTTTGAATTGAACACTTTAGAATAATTAACTGAAATTAGCCTAATATATATATATATATATATATATATATATATATATATATATATATATATATATATATATATATATATATATATATATATATATATATATATATATATATATATATATATATATATATATATCGGGCTCCTCAATGAAGTTACTATCGCCCTCTATATTACCTCCATTCAACCATAGATAGAGAATATTAAATATACATTGAGATGGCCACTGCAAAGGATTGAAGCAAGCTGTTTCGGTATAATAAGACACTCGCCAGATATATTTCAAATGACATTTTCTTGCGTGCCTTCAATTTTTTGACAGAATCACTAAAATTCTTTGTAATTATGCATAATCATAGGTATCATTGCATAGTTTTTCTTTGTTCTCATATTAATATTGTTATCAAAAAATATGTTATATTGAACATGGCCCTAATGAGAATTGTTTTATTGTTCTACTAGATTCTGAAGAAACTTCACTCTCTTGAGAAAATTGTTTTAAGTCGTTTCCATAATATACCACAATGTAAAAACTTTGGTATACATCTTTTAAATACAATTATGAATGTAAAAATACAAGTACAAGTGAACAGAATCAATGAATATATTGAATTTTTTGAATATTTCTTTCAGGAGCTGTGTGTATCAAACACCCTGAGCCTTATTATGGAAAGTTGATAGGACCTATCAAAACTTTCGCTCATGGCATAAAAGGTACAGCTTATGCCATCGATGAAAGCACAATATTTATCAAAAGTTTTACATACGATGGTATGGGTCCCGATGCATATTTCTGGATCGGAAATTCACCCAGACCAAGTCCTGAGGGCATTATTGTACCGTATCCTGAGGAATATATCGGAAGGTGAGTTAAAATCATTGAAGGTTTTTAGGGGGATAACAGATTAAATGGTGTAGGTACATACACCAGGTTTCTATGAAAATATTATTTTTTGTGAACTGTTTTAAATTATCAATTATTATTGAGATTTTCTCAGAATTTCCATGTATTTATATACCTATATATATATATATATATATATATATATATATATATATATATATATATATATATATATATATATATATATAATTCTGATACGCAACAACTACCCTTCTCATATAATAGACAAAAACATCAAAATCCAAGTACATAAAACCTACAACAAGGAACCAAGATCTAACACACCAGAATCTACAGATAAAAAAATATACGTACCTATTCCATACATCACATACCTGACACCGAAAATAACCAACATTTTAAAACCGTTCAGTATACAGATAGCGCATCAACCTCAGAATCAGATAAAACAACTCTACACCAACTTAAAGAGCAAAATTCCAAAAGAAAAGAAATCCCACGTAGTATACAGCGTTCCCTGCAAAGATTGCAATAAAGTATATATCGGACAAACATCACAACGTCTACAAGATAGACTAAAAGCCCACAGATATGCCAAAACAGCGAACACTGCACTGAACAAACACAAACAATCAGAAAGACATGATTTCGATTACGATGAAACACACATACTAACGATAGAGAAAAACTTAAAATCACGCGAAATCCTTGAAATGATTTTTATACAAAAGAACCAAGACAACACAGTTAACAACAAAATAGATATAAAAGGCCTAAGTTCGATATATGCCCCATTATTGTAATACATGAGCTCTATACGCATGAACGATTATACAACGGTTAAACAGAGATTCGATAGTCAAGTAGTATTGTGACAACTACCGACGAACATTCTGGTGAGATACAATTTATTTTATTTTATTTTTGTGTATGTGTATATATGTTTTATATTTAGGCATTTGAATTGTATTTTATCCCGAATTTTAGCTGATGAAGATGGAAACTCCATTGAAACGTCCGATGAATTTTAATTTTAAATGTAATGTTTGAAATAAACCTGTTATACCAATAATTGATATCTCTTGGAATGAATACGATAAACAGGTAAAAATCAAGAATTTAAATATATATATATATATATATATATATATATATATATATATATATATATATATATATATATATATATATATATATATATATATATATATATATATATATATATATATATATATATATATACATATATATAAAATGTTCAGAAAGATTTCCGCGGTCGGAAGTATTTGAGAAACTTGGTTCACAGAATGACTATCTGACGACGAACACCGTGAATCAGAACTCAATACTCTAAAACATATATTATTACAGAACGGTTACAACACATATCAAATCAACAAGAACATACGCAAACACACAAACATCACCCCACATCTACCTCCTTCCAATCCCACTGAACAAGAATCTACACCTAAATTATTTCTTCCTTACATCAAAGGAGTAACAGATGAGATCGCAAGATCTCTCAAAAACACGAACATCAAAACAATATTCACCACTCAACAAAAACTCTCCCATCTGGTCAGATCCGTCAAAGATAAAATTCCTAACGAAAATCACGGTGTTTATGAGATTCCCTGTTCCAATTGTCCTCGTTCTTATATAGGTCAAACAAACCGACGAATTCAGGTCCGTGCCAAAGAACATTCACTTTCAGTAAGACACTCAGATATCTCCAACGCCCTTTCCCAACATCACACCCAAACAGGCCACATTATCGATTTCCCCAATACAAGAACTATTGCTCCCGTCCGATCTTTCAAATCCCGAATTTTCCGTGAAGCTGTAGAAATAGAAAAACGTCCAAATTGTTTGAACACCAGAGATGACAGTCACAGACTCCCATCAGCATGGAAACCACTTCTCAGTGGTCGCCATGTAACGCCCAATCAGAGTGCATCCCGCACTGATGAGCGTGAGTACCCGCCCCCCTCCCTTATAAATACGGCCACGCGACGATCGGCTCGTCAGTTGACTCTGAAGAGTAGGCAGGTTGAGACTTCAGAGTTGACAGGAAGCAGTACGGTTAGTGGAGTAGGCAGATTGAGACCACGCAATCGTATTGTTTCCGATTCCTCCTAATTCGGATCGTGGAGTAGGCAGATTGAGGCCACGATTCTGAATTATTCCCCTTCTAATTCTCCTGAAGATGACTTCGCAAAAGGAGCCGAAACGTCGAGATTTTTCAAATCTTTCACGCGGTTCATTCCGTGAACCAAGTTTCTCATATATATATATATATATATATATATATATATATATATATATATATATATATATATATATATATATATATATATATATATATATATATATATATATATATATATATATAGAGAGAGAGAGAGAGAGAGCAAAATTATCTAATACTAGTATATTGAGTATTGTTGTACCTATCTGTATTTGCTGCTTTATGAAAAATTTCAAAGTCGTGTTTATTGTTAGTTTTATATAATAGTGAGATCCAGGAAATCCATCTCTGTTGTGAATTTGATATTGGGATGTATAGAGTTTCTGAAATCTATGAAAATATACAAAAGGGCTTCAAAAAAAATTATCAATTCTTTTAAAATATTTTGAACTTTTATCATAAATTATACTAATAGAAACGAGTGACGTCACACGCGCTTTTTTCTGCTCGGGAATTCTCGGCGTGTTTTCGGTTCTAGATTCAAAAATAAATTTTTTATTTAGATAATATAAATTTTCAATTAGAGCAAGAAAAAGTAAAAATAGTTTTGTTATAAAACGAATATATGATCTTTACGTTTATCACAAAAAAAAATTTCAAAAAAAGATGTGGTGACACGGGACATCTGGTAGGAACGAAGTTCCTTCGGATTCGAAATTATAATATAATTATTAATATAATAATAACAAAAATGAAATAAATTATGTATTGAGAGTGTAGAATACACATTATGTACACATGTAAGTTGTATGAACAATATTAACCATGTACGTTAACTTATATTGGTGAACTAAATACTTACGTATTTAATTTTATTTCTCTAATTAATTTTCCACTATTATCACTGTTAATTTCATTTAAGTCACTTGTTAGTTCACTTGCCATTGTTACTATATTTAACACGTTCGCTGCCGTCGACTCCTATAGGAGCCACTGGACAATCTTTGGTGTCTGCCGCCGACTCCTATAGGAGTCACGCTTATATTGTGTTGCTATGCAGTTGTCAGTGAGACGGCACATTTAACGGGTGTTTTTAGGTGCTGTAGGCATATCCGATAAACGCAATGTTTTTCCGCAATGGTTAAACTAATAATAAATTTTGAAGTTATTAGTTATGAAACATTGAAATTGCGCATAAACGCATGTTGGCACCTGGGAGTCGGTTGTCCGATTCAAGCCGGCAGCGAACGTGTTAATATCGTATTGAAGATTTCAAACTATACGAAAATAAACGTGTTTATTCACGAGTAAAATGAATTTATAATGTGAGTATACACCACGTGCTCAGACAATAATTTCATGTATAAGTCGTGACAGAAGGAGAAAGATAAAGAAAGAATTACGCATGCGCGTTGCACTTCCGTTATATCTTTTTCTTACGGTTTTAGTCTCACATTTTTTTCAGTTTGGTCGCGCAGCAAAACTCCTATCTTCCAAAACCATCTTGTCTAAAGATTCCCGTGAAACATGCTAAAAAATCATCTACGAATCTATACCAATGAACGAATGTTTAATTGAATGAAAGAGCATGAATAGTAGTTTGTTATATATTAACCATGAATAATTCGGCTAATAAGGGGCTCAAAACGTTACCCATTGCCAAACTTTACGAGTAACTATATAATGTTTAATCGAATTCAAAATAACTCTGACTCAAACGAAGCTCTAACAAGGTAATAATTTCCAACTGAATTGAATGATATAGACGATTCGATTCTAATAACTGTTTTAGTACTTTTTTATAATTCGGTGGAATGCTTGAAATTAAATTAGTGATTTTGATTGACGCCGTTATGTGGAAAACCAATATTTTTACCCCGAGGCGAAGCTAAAGGGGTTATAGTCTCACGACAAAAAGTTGGGATCTGGTTCGATTTTGAAAATTCCAACGGATATCGATAAAACACATATGATTTCATAAGAAAAGTGTTTTCAAAAACTTTTTCCCAAGAAGAATAAAAAAATTATAGCGTTATTTAGATAGCCATTACCACGTCATGCACATGCGCCGAGGGGTTTCATCATTCCTAGTGCTACGCAGTAGGGTGTCCGGTTTTTAATCTTAATTCGATATCACTATGTAATTTGTTTCCTAGCATTCCACCGAATGATACAAAAGCGCTCATAGAACTGTTATTAGAATCAAATCATGTAAATCATTCAATTCATTTCGAAATTGATTCCTTGTTAAAGGTTCTTTTGAGTCATAGTTATGTTGAATTTGATAAATCAGTATATAGGTAATACTTCGGAATGTTTTATAATGGGTAACCCTTTGTGCCTATAATTGGCCGAAATATTCATGGATGGTATAGAAGAAAGTATTCACGTCCATCCATCCATACAGTTAAATTATGGAGGGTAGAGGTAAGGAGGACCATCTCTGTGTATGAAAAAGTGTCCGTCAAAAATCGTCAAATTGGTGGCGCCACAATAGCAAGTGGGTACATTTCAAATGACGCGCTGTTGTCATATTGAAGTCGTTTTTACTTTTATTTACCTCATTAACAAATTCTTGTAGAAGACTAATAAATTATTAGAAGTGTTTAAATTGCGCTTCAGTTTCAGTTTTAAGATTGCCATATTTGTTTTTAATACATGTAGGCAACGCATGACTCACGACTTCATCGTGACACAATTTTGCTAACGAAATGTGTTGAAACACTAGGTTGTGTTAGTGTCATTGTTTCAACACCCAATATTTCACTGTGTTACCCAGGCCTATTCCCGACACTTAAAAACCAACAGATTCATCGTACTCTGTAGATTTAGGTTCAATGTTATGCGCATCTTTTATGGCGATTTGAATATCATGATGAGTCGATTACAGTTTTACACATTTTAAACAGAAGAGCGGCATTTTTGGACTAGTAGGTATCTTGAAAAAATGTTGGAAGACGAACTGAGTTCTATGGAAAGAAAATACAGTGACTCAAAAATAAACTAATTCAATAAACTAATGAATAAGATAATAAAAGCACCCATTCAAAAATAAACTACATAACCTAGCTTTCAAACTTCAAAATCCCAATTACAAAAGTTGGCAATAGCGCGGCATGGAATCCCTTCCTATTTCATGCTCTCTTGCTATTCTGGCGCCACTCTGGAGGGTTTTGGAACTGCAATTTGCAGTTACCTCTACTTAAATATTCATTTATTGGTATAGATTTCTACATGATTAGTGTCATTTTGTACACGAATCGATAATAGATCATAGATTTAATAAACTCTATGGGATCTGACATGTCAGCTGGCGAAATCTGACTGCCAGATGGATGAAGTTTCTATTTCCAATGTCAACATATGCAATTGCATGACAAGTTTTCGATTTCTTACAAATATGAGGTCGCAAAAAGTGAATAAAGGAAGTGTTAATTTTGCAAAACGTAGAATCAGCAAGTCTAGAGAGTTTTATTGCGTGAAAAATTGTAATTCTAAAGCATATACAAATGCAAGTATTAGCTCCGAGATTAGCTCACATCGGTTTCCGTAGCCAAACAAATATTTTGTATTGAGAGAAAATCATTTTGGAGAAGAGGAAAAGATTGATTCATTGAAGGTATGGAAAATCAATCTGAAAAAGAATCACACAACTCCGAGAATGACGGTGAGTTCTTTGCAAACAAAATTAAACAGAATTAAAACTCAATTTATATAAAATACGCGTAAACAGATGTAAACAAAGCAATCTATGGCCAATGCGTTAGTAATATTCGACACCGGTAGGGGGCGTATCGCTTATCTACGTTCGCTAAAAGGATTGAAATTAAATTTTTGGGAATTTCTAGAAATTAACAGATACCTAAGAATTTGGAGGACTTTTTGAATGAACAAATAGATTTTAAATCATTCCCCCTGTGCATATTTGAAGTAACTTTTACAAGTTTTCTAGTGTTATTACCTTTTTATTACTACATATTTTCGTTTCTTATTATTATTTTCTTTACTCAAATATATATAAACTGTGATAGAAAGATTTTAGTATTCAGATCTATTTGAAAAAGCCACCGAATGGTGAAACACTGCGGCATAGGTTCAATTATAGTAATCCTCAAAATCAAACATGTGTCTTTATAATAATAATGAGATATCTTTGTAGCGTATAAAATTATGTGTATCGTTATCTGCCAAAGAGGCTTTACCAATTGTTGGAACATTGGAAACGGGGACCTAAACACAATGGACTGTGTTATAGACTCGACACAGCAAAAAGAATAAACCCCTTCAGAAAATCGCTGGAAAATGCCACAATGGAGGACGAATTCACTGAAGTTGCATGTTGCTACCTCGTAAATCGGCTTAAAATGTTTAGCTGTTAGGCACGTAAACAACTTGATGAGAAAAACTATGCTCGGGTAGAGTCATTCTGTTGGGAAGATGAGAGAAATAATACTCATGCCCATTATGTTATTTCTGAAAATGAATAGCTTTCATTCACAAACTAAAAAAAATGGCACTTTTTCAAATTATGTATATATATATGTATATATATATATATATATATATATACATAATTTGAAAAAGTGCCATTTTTTTTATATATATATATATATATTATATATATATATATATTTATTTATATATATATATATATATATATATATATATATATATATATATATATATATATATATATATATATATATATATATATATATATATATATATATATATATATATATATTTATATATATATATATATATATATATATATATATATATATATATATATATATATATATATATATATATATATATATATATATATGGATGGATGTATGATTCTATGTTCTACATTTTATAATCGAATTTATGGTTGGATCATTCAGTGGAATTTTCATGTTTGTGTGTTTTTGGTGATCTCTCTGTTTTTTCATTGTTAGTTTCTATTACTTCTCGAAACAAGTGTTTACACTTATCGAGTTTTTATTTATTCACAACTGATCTTTGTTTTTTATTTACTTGTATTTCTACCATACTGGTGTGTGAATAAATATTATTATTATTATTATTATATATATATATATATATATATATATATATATATATATATATATATATATATATATATATATATATATATATATATATATAGAAAACAGAATTCTTCGTGTTATCGAAACACGTTCGTGGCAATAAAATCAAGTAAACTAGGACATTTATTTGAAACTAATCAAACAAACCTCCTAGCGGAGCTGGTTATACGAGTTCACGAAACATCGAAATGCCTCCATATACCTTGGACGGTGTATGTTAGAAACCTTAAGTTGTTTATCGTAATCAATGGAAATGATAGACAGTCTGTTTCGCCCTTATTTGTCTATCATTTCCATTAATTGTGATAAACAACTCCAAAATCGAAATGCCTCCATATACCTTGGACGGTGTATGTTAGAAACATTAAGTTGTTTATCACAATCAATGGAAATGATAGACAAATAAGGGCGAAACAGACTGTCTATCATTTCCATTGATTGTGATAAACAACTCAATGTTTCTAACATACACCGTCCAAGGTATATGGAGGCATTTCCATGTTTCGTGAACTCGTATAACCAGCTCCGCTAGGAGGTTTGTTTGATTAGTTTCAAATAAATGTCCTAGTTTACTTGATTTTATATATATATATATATATATATATATATATATATATATATATATATATATATATATATATATATATATATATATATATATATATATATATATAGGGAAAAGTGGCGGGATAGTCTTAATAGTTCCATAACCACTAAGTACTATGAAAAATATAAAATTAGTCTGAATACCTTAAATATTTGAGATTGAATTCTCGCACAACACTTTGTGAAACATTATAAAGAATAAAGTTTTAACTTTAAAATGAAACACAATTGGCTATATATAGTTTCACTATATAAAAATATTTAGATACTGTATTTAGCAGTAAAGGATAGTCGACATGTTTCGAGTTATGAACTCATTATCAAGACTGACTACAGGAGAGTATTACATCTTATTTTATAAAACAGACAGAAGCAAAGGTGATACCTGAAAATAAATTTGTTGGTTTACAAGGGGTAATTTACTATTATGGGCGGAACTTATTTCAAGAATTTTAAGAAGGTCAAGGTGCTTTCCTTTGTTACCTGAATGCAACATTTGGGTTTTGCTGAAATCCAGGAAATGATTAGATTTTATACAATGTTCGGAGAAGCCAGTGGTATTTTTATTTTATAAAATTGACTTTGTATGTTCTTCAACACGAATGTTTATATTCCTTCCTGTTTGTCCAATATAGAGTAGGACATTCGTCGCAAAATATTTTGTAAACACCACTGTTTTCTCCGATGTCAGATTTTTCTTTATTATTGACCAAGAGTGACTTCAAGTTTCTTTTATTTGTACAAATTATTTTCACGTTATTTTTCGATAGTCTGTTACAAATTTTGCTACTCAAATTTGGCACATAATTTATTGGGAAGTATTTTTGTTCTTCATTAATAGTTTGCGTGGGGTATATTGAATGCAACAGATTCTTTATTCGTTTTTTCGCAATGAGTTTATCGATAAGACTTTCATTGTAACCGTTATTGGTAGCTTATGATTTAATTGTATTAACTTCGGTTTGAAAATTTGTTTCCGATAATGGAATAGTGAATGAAATATGTATGAACGAATTAAAAGCACTGAGTTTTATTTTAATGTGTTGGTTACTATCGCTGTGAATTAAAGTATCTGTGAAGGTTGGTTTTCTATAAATGTTGAAAGTAAGAAAATTAAAATTCCTAGCAATCTGAAAGTCTAAGAAATTCAAGGTACCGTTTTCGTTTTTTACTTCTTTTGTAAATTGAATAGAGTTGTAGAAAGTGTTTATATATTTAAGGAAATTATCTGACTGCCTATCTGTACCAGTCCAAATACAAAAAATATCATCTACATATCGCCTCCATAATGAAACGTTAGTAATTAAATTATTATCAGAGTTGAATATTTTTTATTTTGCTTCTAAGTTATTCATGAAAATTTTCCTCAACAAAGGCGATAACGGTGATCCCATGGGCAATCCGTCTTCTTGTTTGTATATTATACAAACAAACATATTCTGATAAAAAACTAAGTGATTATAATCTTTGTGTTTCAAATAAACATATCTATTTTTCTAACTTCTATTTATAGTTTCGCGTATATCAATTATTCAACTCAAATTGAGCTATCTCGATACTCCAAAATCTTCATACCTTAATCTGAGCATTTCATTTCGCACCCAATTAGGGCGCTCAATTTAAATGGCAAGATATTATTAATACGTTTGATGGAGATCATTATAAGATCGTCCAAATCATGAATCGATGTGTGTCACAAACACATATTTCATAAAGGGCGTTTGCCCCCCTTCCCAATTATACTAATGGTAATAACAGTATCCGTTCAATGATTTAAAGACCGCCTGAATATTTTCGAAGATTTCGTTGAATAGGGTGGGTGCTTCCTGGAGTACAGTGGCGGAGGCCGGTTACAAATTTACATGAACAATTCAGTAGCCTAGTATTCTCAATGAAAATCTAGTATTCTCAACCAATATACGCAATTTTTTTTTGTGCGATACTAGTCCAGGCAACGAAGACGAAAAAAGGGTGGGAGTGGAGCTAACGGTAGGGGGGGCCTCTAAAGGTCCCTTTTTTCAGTTTTTCGTTAATAACTCAAAAACTACTACTTCTAGCAAAAAATATTTCAGTACTAAATTAATCTACATCAAATTTTCTACAAAAAAGATTTCATACACTTTTCTGCTAGGATCAATGCTTAAGGAGATATGGAGGGGGGAAACGGACAATTTAAAAAAAAAGTTTTTATTGTTAAAAATTGAATGTTTACTGTTGAAAATTGAATGTTTATTGTTAAAAAACTATTTAATTCACTGCGT
Source organism: Cynegetis impunctata (assembly GCA_030704885.1). NCBI lineage: Eukaryota > Metazoa > Arthropoda > Insecta > Coleoptera > Coccinellidae > Cynegetis > Cynegetis impunctata. The sequence continues at coordinate 246,397 of JARQZK010005163.1, forward strand.
GCACGTGTATTCAACAAATACTTCATTTTAAACAATAAACATTCAATTTTTAATAATGAACATTTCATTTTTAATAATGAACATTTCATTTATAAAAATAAATATTTCATTATTAACAATAAATTTTTTTTGAAAATTTTCCATTTCCCCCTCCATATCTCCTTAAGCAATGATCCAAGCAAAAAAGTGTATGAAACCTTTTTTGAAAAAATTTTCATGTGGATTAACTTAGTATATAAACATTTTTTCGCTGGAGATAGTAGTTTTCGAGTTATTAACGAAAAACTGAAAAACGGGACCTTTAGAGGGCCCGCCACCGTTCCAGGACTTTTAGTATGTTGCTAAGAACACCTTTCCTTACAACTATGCCAAAATTTGCTTCTACATGAATTATATCCTCTATTTTTCCTTCCTTGCCTGGACTATGCGCTCAGCTCTGTGTTCTGTGTTTTCCTCACTCTATTTTGTTCTTTGACGTTTCGTTTGGATATTTTAGAATAAATCAACGAATTATATAACTTTTATTTTTCACTTGTATATTATATGTTTATTTCACCTTGGATACGGTTGCTCTAAACACACTCATTATGCCCTAGGACGTAATGAGCGGGCGTTATGGATCATAACGTCCGCTAATTGTACGAGGAGAAATCAAGCAACTTCCATTGATTAAATACTTCATAATCCTTGTCGTATGCGACTCTGGATTTCTCCGGCAATTAATTATTCGCAGCTTTGGCTGCATTTTCTATGATATTCTTGGGTAAATTCATTTTCATTTCCATTATTTCCATAAGACTACACAGAGAAAGCAGCAATGACATTCACTAAATATGATGACAAAAATATTCAACGTCAAAATATCAACAAATTACATGCCTACTATGAGAAGGAAAATGGAAAGTATAGGAGCAATGAAGCGATTGAAACAGCCGTATGCAGATTTTGAGTCGGGGTGACTTTTATAATCCACTGTTGGATGATGAATTTAGAATTCTCGTTGAGGAATACATATAAACAGCTACCTTGGAATGTTAATCACCATAGTTAACATGTATATTTTTCATTATTAGAATTTGAGAATGAATCTGCAAAGAACCCTAGATCGTTGTTGTGCCACTGCTTTTCCTTTTCCTTCTTCCTTAAGGGTAGAAAATCAGGGGATGGATGCTGGCTGAGTCGCGAGCTTTGCAGTTTATTTAATGAGAGAGAAAGGGGGAGATAAATAACTGCGATAGTCTTCCCATTTGCATCTAAATTGATACAATGGAGCTATGATTCGTCAGGCTGTCATTCTGAGCCCGACGAAGACTTGATTCGTCTCATATTGGTTATGTAGGACGTTGGAAAATAAGCAAATATTATTCCATTATTCGAAAGTTCTCTGTGAATGAATGGGAAATTTGGAGTAAACAGAATGAATTATAAGAAAACTTAAAATCAATGCAACGAGATATTTCCAACTATAATCATTCTATTATATGAATTGACTACTAGTTAGATATGTATTGAATAAACATATAGGTATTGAATTGATGAAGCCGTCACTCGATGAAAATTAATTTATTTTTCACTTGTATATTATTTGTTGATTTTACCTTAGATACGGTTGCTATAAATACACTCATTATGCCCTAGGGCGTAATGAGCGGGCATTATGGATCATAACGCCCGCTAATTGTACGAGGAGAAATGAAGCAACTTCCATTGATTAAATACTTCATAATCCTTGTCGTATACGACTCTGGATTTCTCCGGCAATGAATTATTCGCAGCTTTGGCTGCATTTTCTATGATATTCTTGGGTAAATTCATTTTCATTTCCATTATTTCTATAAGACTACACAAAGAAAGCAGCAATGACATTCACTAAATATGATGACAAAAATATTCACACACGTCAAAATATCAAAAAATGACATTCCTACTATGAGAAGGAAAATGGAAAGCATAGGAGCAATGAACCGATTTTAAAATTGATTTTTCATATATAATACCACTAGAGATGAAATTTTGCCGGCAAAATTTCTCGATTGTAATATGAAAGTTTGTTGCTCAGGCAATTCCGCGAATGACATTTGGAAAAAATGTCATGGTCGAAATTGCCTAAGGGGGCGTTCAAGTATTACGTAACGCAATTTGGGGGGAGGGGGGGTCTTGTTAAACGTTACGATGCGTTACAGGGGCGGAAGGGGGTTTCGAACAACGCGCTAAGTAACATTGATTTTTATTGAAATAAAAAACTAGAGAATTTGAATCTCCGAAGTTGTTAACTCTTTTCGTTTATTTTTTACGGGGAATCCCTCGATTGTATTGTAAGTCAGTTTTATTTTGTTGTCCCAAGTTGGCAACTCTATCCGTTTATGTTTTATGGGAAATACTTCGACTGTATTATTCGTCATTGATATTTTGTTTCCGTTGCCAGTTTTCATTAAGTGTTTTAAACACGTAATACACAGGAGGCGAAACTACGAAACTATCTACCTACATACATACGAACATATATATATATATATATATATATATATATATATATATATATATATATATATATATATATATATACATATTCATATATATATATATATATATATATATATATATTATATATATATATATATATATATATAAATATATATATATATATATTTATATATATATATATATATATATATATATATATATATATATATATATATTATATACATATGTAGAGAAAGAGAGACTTTTGAAATTTGGTTTTTGATGCCAAGCATCCTGAAATGTCATGAAACGAAAAACTATCTTGGGCCTAGGTCCTACTTTGCTAATCGCACCCATTTCAATAAGCAGAATTTCAAAGTGAAAACCTGCTAATAAGCGAAAATTGAATAATGCATGAGAAAAATAATGGTGGATGAAGTTAGCTAAAAATGTATGCAACAACAGGGCTAAGTCAGGAAAACGGCATAATTAAATGTAAGATTAGTAGATAGTAAAAGTTTATTAGGACAAATTTGAGCCCTTTTCAACATATCACATTATGTATGATTTTTTATTAAATAAAAATCTCTTGTTTTGTTTATTATTCACGAAAACACGATTAAAACAATAAAAACGGTATTTTAGCAACTTTCCGTTACTTTGCGCAACATATTTGTGACTTTTAGGTAAAAATGGCCACTTGGGTGTTACGTAACGTTTATAGGGGGGGAATAGGGGTTCATGAAAACGTTAAGGAGCGTTACATAGGGGGGAGAGAGGGTCAAAAATCTTCAAAAATTGCGTTACGTAATACTTGAACGGCCCCTAAGCAACAAACTTGAATGTTATAAGAGAGAAATTTTACCTGCTCAAATTTCATCTCGAGTGGTATTAGACATGACTATTTCACGAGAAGAGGCTCATTTTTTAAATTTCCCAATCTTCTTTTTGACACGTATTGCGCTATTTGACAAATAAGTATTCATCATAGATTAACTAAACGTTGTTTGTTTTCTTTATGGTATTCATTTCCCAAGCTATCTATGGATCTGAGAAATGTCAAAATATTATCGATATAGTTATTAACGTAACAAGGCCGATATGTAGCAAATAACGGATGAGGTTGAATATTGTAATTCGAGGCGCAGCCGAGCATTATAACTAACTGAATCCGTTATTTGCGTATCGGCCGTGTGTCGTTAAAAATTTTTCGTAATCCCGTTGAAAGATTATATTTTGATTCCGAAGAAAGAAAAAACCCCGTACCTCGCAATTCTAAATAAAAATCCCAACGTCGTGCACTCTGTTGTCATGGAACAGTTTGACAGTTTTATAAACAACGTCAGCTTTTTGTGTTCTCAAGTTCGCTTTAACGACGACCATGGATGAAATTGATGAAATTGAGGAACAAAATCAAATTCCTTTAGAAATATTGGGAGAATCATGTGCAGTGCAGCGAGTGTTGATTAACTGCCGAAAATAACTCAAGAGCGATATCAAAAAGAATATGAAAATTTTGAAATGTGGCGTAAAAGCAAGAATGTAAAGGTGGTTAATGAAGATGTATTATTAGCCTATGCGAAATGAAAATCAGAGGTTTATTCTCCCAACTCGATGTGGACCAAGATTTCAATGTTGTTATTGTAAGCAGAATGATGTTCTGAAATAAATATTTGAACAAGTGATTTCTTAACGGCCGGCGGCCGTTAACACTGACTTTTTAATTGTCATCTGAATGCCGTTAAATCAAAATAACAGTATGGGATTACGAAAAAATAATAACTTGCTAAGTTTTGCCGGCTTGCATGTTTTATCGCTGTGAAACGAAAGTTGCTATGGAAACTTCCTCACAAAAAATGGAATGAGTGAAATAGTCATAATAATAAAATAATTTTTTCGTGAAAAATAAAATCTTGTATGCAGTACGTGCGTTACTAGTCCTAACGCCCATCGGGCTTTAGTATCTATATAACGCACTTGGTACATAAATAACTATTTCAAAGCTGGTTCAAATGAAAGGCTTTTGATATGCACAGTTGTGGAATTGACCCTATTTATTTTCCGACGTTTATCGAGAAATTTAATTCCTGTCGCTTCAACGAAAATTCTATTATTCAACTACAGATATATAGGAAGAAATTCGCCTTTTTTCTCCTTTAGTGGATCAAACGTGAAAGCAGTATTCTCAATGATGCTCTTGTTGGCTTCTGCCGACACTACACTCACGAGGGCGGAAGGGGAGGAATCTGAAAAGTTAATAAAGACGTTAAGCTGACTTGATCATCACAATCGAAATCGACCCTCCGTGGAGGGCGGTAGCCGCCCTGAGGATTTCCCCTAGTTAGACGCATATCATTGCCAACAGGGTCGAATCAGAATTTGTATTTCTGAAAAAATTCAAAGAAATCCTACATTAGTATAGATTCGAATAAGTGGTCTATACGCTTCAGCTTCTCAACTGAATATATTACAAAAAAATTCAGTTTCAGACGTCACCCTCACCATGAAAGGTGATGTCTGGATTTTTCTGTCCTTACGTTTATTCGTTTCTTTGAGATACATATTACAGCCGGTAGATGGAGTAAGAAGCTTGGTAGATGGAGTAAGCCAATGGGGACGTGATATCTTGGTGCAAGTGGCTCCACCCAATTTGAGCGACACAACCAAATCTTGGTTGGCACTTGGTTTATACATTAAACCAGGATAAAATCCTACCTAAGAACACTTCTGCGTTGCTATTCTACTTGTATTGAAACAATTGTTAAATATTTAAGCATTAATAATAATATTTTTGTTAATCCTTTAAGTACATATCCATAGGTCACAGAATTTTCACTTCAGCTTATATCACGAATATCACAGAAGTAGTAGCTCGCAGTATAATAACACTTTCGTAACAATGAGGCCTTAACTACTTTCTTAAACCTTCTAATGTCAAGAGACTGAATACATTGAGGCAAATGGCTGAAGACTGTAATGCTCTGATACAATAGAGACATTGAACTCATTTTCCTTCACATACACTAGACATCTAAAAATGAAAATAGGAGACAATGTTAATGTCATCTTGAAGAGAAGTTGGTGAAAATAGGAACAAATATATGTTAATATGGCATCTTGAAGAAAAGTAGGTCTACAGGATGATCGCGGAGAAATATTGATCTTGCGAATTATTATTTTCTGAATTATGAAAACCCTCCCAACATCTGAGCAGTTTCCCCATAGTGAATAATTATATGTTAAGTAACTGTAGACTAAGCTATAGTAGATGTTCATTACAGACTATAGAGGAATACCTTTGACTCGACTTATTGCGTAGTAAGAGCTATTGAGTTTCTTGCACACTAGGCCGATATTTGCTTACGACCTCAAGTTACCATTTATGTGGATGCCAAAAAAAATTCGTACAATCTTTGGATGATATGACATTATCTAAATGGGTACTGAGCAGTTCACCATGGTTATCCTTACGAATAGCTAAATTGATACGTTCTGTCTTGTAGACATTTATCATTATTGCATTTGAATTGCACCATTCCATAAAGCACTTCACCAGTAATTCACAAAATCTTTGTAGCTCTTCGAAAATCCGCCCTTTAACGGCTATCGAGGTGTCATCAGCAAAGGTTATTCTATGTTTACTTAATAGAAAAATGAGATCTTTCGACTAATCAGCCAGTAACTTTATCAAATTTAAGGATAGACCGTTGATAAACAATACAAATAGAAGTGTTCCCAGAACTGAACACTGAGGCACTCCCATATTAATATTATGTTCAACAGAAAAAGAGTGAACTTTAACAGAAGTGTTCAGAACAAAATCAAAGAAACAATTTTTAATTATAATTGATGCAACTGCTCCATTTTCGCCCTAGTTTCTCCTTGAAGAAAGACACTCTTCAGTATATTTATATTGATTCCAATACGCTCCTGTATAACTACCAAATATTCCCTGTTGCTGTGTCATCAGTTAGGTCCCTAAAAGATATTATATTTGACCACGTTCCTCCCTATATGTGAATAATTCCAAATTTGTTAACCGTGAATTTAATCCCAGTTACTATTATAACGATATAGTATACCCCTCTAGTTTACGTTTTATCACACTGGGTTATTTGGATTTTAAAAAACTATGTTTTATTGGTGTGTTTCTTGTACGAATAAATTTTTATGTTTTCAGGGATCCTCCGGTACTGAAGGCTTACAATAATACGGACGTCATCCTCAGGCTGCCGGGAGGCAAACGAATCAGGGATATCCGATGGCTTTCGGTCTGGTGTAGGCGATTCACCGTAAGTACAAACGTTTTATGTTTAAAGGGAAATGGTAACCGTAACATTCAACCGTTTTTCTTGGTTGGCATTATGGAAAAATTGAGACGATTTCATCAAATCTACCTCAAATCAAAATATGCTTTATTGTCTTTAAATTATACACTTTATTGACAAAGCGAAAAATATAGGAAACAAAACATAAAAATAAACACACATCACTCAAAAAATATACAAACTCAACAATGTTATACCTAGAAGTAAAAACACATCATACATTTCCATACAAAATATATACAAACTTTACAATAGAACCGAGAGTGTCAAATCCTCCTCAATCGAAGCTGATGCCTGTGTTATTCAATTTGGTCATATCGATCAATCAATGCTAAGAATAGTAGTCCTCTATAGAGTAATAAGGTCTATCAACAAAATAAGGTTTTGTTCGTTTCCGAAAATTGGCCAAGGAAGTTATAGATTTTAATTTCTCAGGAAGGTGATTGTAAATTTTCTTAGCATTGTAAATGATGGACTTTTTTGTTAACTCAGAGGAAGGAATAGAGAGGTGAACATGATGTCCTGAAGATCTGGTGGAATACCCGTGCTGTGACACCAAGGGTACGGCATGAAAATACTTATGAGCCAAGCACACAGATTCAAGTAAACATAAAGAAGGAAGCGTTAAAATTTCATTTTTCTTGAAGTAAGGTCTGCAATGAGCCCTATTTTTCAGTACAAACATGTAACGAATTGCTCTCTTCTGCAATTTGAGAATGGTGTCAAGTTGTGAAGAATTACATGAACCCCAGAAGGGAAAACCATAACGAAGATGAGATTCGAACAATGCAAAATAGGCAATTCTTGTAGATGCCGTATCTAATCCAATTGAGATGGATTTAATGGCGAAACAGGCCGATGATAATTTTTTAGCTAAGACATGCACATGCTGTGAAAATTTATGATTGTTGTCGATAAAGAGGCCTAAAAACCTGACAGAATCGACTATTTTAATGGCATGATTTTGCAGGAATAGATCCTGGGAGTTATCTCTATAAAACAAGGCGACGGTTTTATCTACGTTGAAGCAAAGTAAGTTTGCATCAGACCAGGCTTGATCAATCCAAGATCAATGATTGTCATTTCAGAGTGCAGCGTCGCAGAATTAGGATTGCTCCAAGTAATACTCGTATTATCCTCAAAAACCTAATCCTAATCAGCAAATAATTTTCATAGAATTGAATAAGAATTCATACAATTCAGTAGGTGTTAAATTAAAGAAATAAATAAGAATTTTAGAATATAGAAGAACGGAAACAACCGTTTTCCGAAATTAAGAAACAAAATTTGCATTAGGTTGAATTAAATTAATATAGAAACAATTAGGCATTAATAAAAATACTGAAGCTTCCTTGCTGGTAAATTAAACAATAAAAAGTGTTTTAATGGCCATCTCGTTGTCCTGATTTAAGTCCAAACTATTTTTTTCTCTGTGAACATCTGAAATCAGTGGTTTTTGCTGCGCATCTCGAGTTTTTAGACAACATATTATGAAGAATGACGATATCAAAATTCCGTTTTTATATTCAGATGAAAAGTTTTATCTCCGACGCCCTATATAAAACAGTGTTCATTTAAAAGACTCTATTCTGATTTTTTTATAATATCAAATCGAAGTAGGAGTGCATTACCTTCAATTAGTAGCTTTCACATATAACCTTAACCCTCATATCTAAAATGTCGTCTTCACTTTGTGTCGAAGTTGGGAATAACATAGAAAATATAATTATTCCGTTGTCGCTTGTCAATATCAAATTAGATTCTCATCAACACCCACTCGGTTATTCCTGATGAACACGAAGTAGTTTTCACAATTATTACTTCAGAACTAAGATATTTTTTGTAGTAGACAAAGGGGAAAGAAAATCAATTCTACTATAAAGTGAAAAGTTTTCATTGTGTTTAATAGTTATTTATGTACTAAGTGCGTTATATAGATCATAACGCCCGATGGGCGTTACGATCTAGCAAAGTACGTGGTGCATACAAGATTTTATTTTTCACGAAAAAATTATTTTATTATAATGAAAAATCGATTTCAAAATCGGTTCATTGCTCCTTTATTTTCCATTTTCCTTCTCATAGTAGGCATGTCATTTGTTGATAGTTTGACGTTTGTGAATATTTTTGTCATCATATTCAGTGAATGTTATTGCTGCTTTCTTTGTGTAGTCTTATAGAAATAATGGAAATGAAAATGAATTTACCCAAGAATATCATAGAAAATGCAGCCAAAGCTGCGAATAATTCATTGCCGGAGAAATCCAGAGTCGTATACGACAAGGATTATGAAGTATTTAATCAATGTAAGTTGCTTAATTTCTCCTCGTACAATGAGCGGGCGTTATGATCCATAATAGATCTCGGTGTTGTTGTCCATAATGCCCGCTCATAACGCCCTAGGGCATAATGAGTGTGTTTATAGCAACCGTATCTAAGGTAAAATCAACAAATAATATTCAATCAAATCATGAAAAACATACTAGTCGACCATGGTCAATTTCATACATTACATAAAGTGAACAAGGAAAATTCTTTAATAAATTAAAAAATTATCAAACAACTTTCCAAGGAAGCTGGTTATACGTATTCAGCAACGCAAAATCTGCATTCACAATCGAACGGTGAATTATAGAAATTGTCAAGTCACCCCGACTCAAAATCTGCATACAGCTGTTTCGATCTTATTAGATCTCATCAGTGCAGCTTATTTGACTCGGAGTGAATTAACAAATTTCTAATTGTTCCCCAATACAAATCGTGGTCAGTAACACTGGCTGGATAACAATCCAGAGCGCCATCCCACCAAAGATATTGGGAAACAACAATTCACCGGTTAGACTGAAAATGCAGAAATTCGTCGCTTAAACACGTACCTCCTGATATGAAGATATCTACTCTACAACAGTGGTGTATATGATTCCAAGGCACACTAACATAGTGATTTAAAACCTTTGGATATACTCATGAGAGCGCGCTCCGAATATTCTAGTCGCTTAATACGCAAAATACAACAATCAAATCATGAAAAACATACTAGTCGACCATGGTCAATTTCATACATTACATAAAGTGAACAAGGAAAATTCTTTAATAATTTAAAAAATTATCAAACAACTTTCCAAGGAAGCTGGTTATACGTATTCAGCAACGCAAAATCTGCATTCACAATCGAACGGTGAATTATAGAAATTGTCAAGTCACCCCGACTCAAAATCTACATACAGCTGATCGAGTCAAATAAGCTGCACTGATGAGATCTAATAAGATCGAAACAGCTGTATGCAGATTTTGAGTCGGGGTGACTTGACAATTTCTATAATTCACCGTTCGATTGTGAATGCAGATTTTGCGTTGCTGAATACGTATAACCAGCTTCCTTGGAAAGTTGTTTGATAATTTTTTAAATTATTGAAGAATTTTCCTTGTTCACTTTATGTAAATAATACACAAGTATAAACAAAACAATTTTTACAAGGTATTTGTTAACAGAAATTGTAGAATTAACCCTCTCGGTCACGAATTAAAACTATTGGAGCGAAAAATCTGAAATTTACTGTAATGCAACTTATGATTTCTAGAAAATTTTTGATGTTAAATTCAGATTTTGAAAATGCTCCGTTTGGGCACTATGACATGTCCCCAATTGAGGACATCATGAGCTGATTGAGGGGAAAAAATTCAAAAATATTTTAAAAATGGTAAAATATTAATATGTTTCATTGTTTATTTTATTAAATATATTATTCATATTATTTTTGCGTCCATTTTCGAAGTACTGAAGTGTATAAAATTTCACTTTTACAGAATTAAAATAAAAGTGCTGTTTTATTCACCCAGATGTTGCCTTTACCTCTAGTTCACAATGTCCTCAAACTAGTACGCCACACTTTCAAAAATCGCTGATTACAATATGCACAAAAATCACCTACCGCAATTGCTTTGGAACAAGTCTACACTTATTTTGAACGTAAACAAACAGTTTTCAAACACATGGTCTAACGAATATAGCCAACAAAAAAATAAACAGTAGAGCGCTACACTGCTGTCATAGCTACCCTACGGAAACCTATATTTCAAATGCATGAATATTTTTTTCATCAGCTTGTAGATGGCAGCATATATATTCATTTGGAAGAATATGATGTCCACAACTGAGGACAATATGACAGAGAAGTAAGAGCAAGCGGTACTTCATAGGAAAAAATCCAAAGTAGGTTGTCCTCAACTGAGGACAAGGTGAGCGAGAGGTTTAAAATCTTGCAACTCATTCCTAGGAAAAAACTATGAATATTTAGAATGTTGTATTTTTGAGTTTGATATTGTTTATTGAAACCGTAATTTGATCACAAAAAATGCTGAAACTGCACCAACAGTTATTCTTGGTAAATGTAGAACCTATCTAAGAAATATCTCCCTACATTTACAATTATTTCTGGAGTTAACATCAGACATTTTTGGACAACATGTTGTCTTGAAATTTTCAATTTTAATGAGCTTTCATATGATAAAACACATTCCCTACATTAACTGATGTTTATCAAAACTTCCTATTGAATTAAATATTTCATCTGGGACACCCTATATATAATTGAGGATGTTGACTTTTGAAGAATATAGATGAAAATTTCATTCTTTAATCTAATACTTGTTTTTTGAGTATCGAAACTCAACCCTGAATCTGAATAGATTTGTTCACATTTATAAGTTTTATACAGTGTGTTCACGGATGAGGTGCCCAAGAGAAAAACTTTTTTGTTTTCAGTTTTAGCGTGAAATGTGAATGATGAAAATCCCATGTTGCAACAAATTTTTGAGGAACGTATTTGATTTATTTTCATTCAATATAGTTCTGAACCATACATTCATCTGTTACACAAGTTTTTAGTAAAATCAATTTTTTTTTCATTCCATTAATAAACATTAAATCATTCACATCAAACATAGGCAACCACCACCGCTTCGTCATTAATTTCAATTGTTATCAAGTTGCTGGTGTCTGCTAAACTACCCCTCGAATCCACCCTCTTCATTCTGTCTCGCATCTCATCTTCTCTTAATGTGCCCAACCCATTATATGGTAGTGCCTGGGCTACGTCGCGCTAAAGTGAGTCCATTTGTTTTGAAGTGTCTCAAAGTATGACATCCTTCAGTGCGATGATGTACAACCCTCAGAAATTGGATGGGCACCTGATATTTTAAATTCTGAATTATATCTTAAATTGACAGTTGATGAAATCCGTCGTTACTACGTGATAATTTAACATGATGAACAAAAACAAAATTTGAATTAACTACGTTTATATAGATGAAATGATGAACAAGAAACGTTGTCAACTAGCGTACAACAGCTTAATATCCCCAATCGAAAGTAGAAAAATCGGAAAAATTCACATCTTTAACATATTTTGGTCCTCTAACAGAAACAGTTGCTAATGTCATACCTAAATGTAATATTAAAATTGCTTTCAAAGCTAAGACAAAACTCTCAGGATTTTTATTCAATGCCAAAGATATCACTTCAAAATTTGAAAGTTCAGGAGTTTATAAGTTGATTTGTTGTGTATGTAAAGGAGTGTATATAGGTCAGACTGGTCGATCGTTCAAGGCAAGATTTGAAGAACATCAACAATCGTTTTTGAAAAATAAAACGGATTCAACTTCAAATCATTGCCGTGAAAACCACCACTCGTTTCCACAAATAGATAACTTTCCAATTTTGCACAAATTACCGAAAGGAACCAAACTTACTTACTTAGAATGATTAGAAATTTTTAAACTCAATCATAATCCAAAAGAAATTTTGCTGAACGACCAGATTGACTTGATATATTCTCCTATATTTAGTGTATTCAAACAATAATGATTTTTCTAAGAACATTTTATTGTACCAATTTGGGAAATCCACTTCTATTAGCCTTTCTTGAAATGTGTTCTTCTTGTCTATTTAGGTACCTGCAATAATTATTTCCCACCCGTAAGCGCAAATCTATAATTATTTTGTATTCAGTTCTCTCTGCCCGATGATGGTCTAGTGACCCCCCCACAATGATGAAGGAAAGGAAAAAGGTTTTAGCACAAGTGGACTTCCCCCTCAAAACTATCAACTTTTTATTCGAAACATTTTTCTGTAAGATGTTTACTTTTCGAGATTTTCAACTGATTCAACTTAAAAAATTCACCCAATACCTATGTATATATATATATATATATATATATATATATATATATATATATATATATATATATATATATATATATATATATATATGTATGTACAGGACCGTAACCAGCACTGCTTTCTAGAGGGGGCTGAACAAATTCTTGAGGGGGCTTGTTTTTTACATAGTACTAAAATAAATATACATGAAAAAAAGATAGGAATATACAACTTTTTCTGTCTTTTTACTTAGAAGTGTATAGGTACTGGAAAACAAGTATTAATTGAAAATTATTTTGGAAAAATAAAAAAATTTATTCCAATTAAAATAATAAATAAAAAATCTCTCCTAGAAAACTCTGAATAAATAAAACTAATAGAAATAAAAAATATTGAAAAAAAATTAAAATATACTTTCATCATTAAATATAAACGAATAAATATATCTATAGACGTTTATATCATAGAGCCACTTTTTGGAGGAAGATTATAGATTTAAAAAATGCAGCCTACAAGTTCATGTTTGAAGATTTAGCTCTATTTGCATTTACTCTTCTAAGGTTACCGTCATCCAATTCATTCGTGGAGTGGATATTTTCATTGATTAATATTGTTAAATGTAAAATCCGAGATAAAATTTTACTAAAAAGAACAACAAATTCAGTTGTGTCTATTAGATCTCACTTGGAAATAAATGAGATTTGCTATAAATAATTTGAGCCGAGCGAAGCTATGTACGCAAAATTGATATGTATCAGTAGCAGAACCAATCTACAACTTCAAGCACAGACAAAGATGATGATGTAATGATGTCTTGTGAACAGTTTATATAGAAATGAAGATATTCGTAACAGAATCGTGGTTTCGATTGTAATAGTAATTTAAGTAAAAAGTCCCGAAAGTACCTATTATTGTTTTTCGGACGAGTAGGCAACATGTTGGGTGCTCCATTTTTTCGTTGCATGTTACCAAATGATTCCCCGTTAACATGTCGCAACCACGGTTGCGCTTTTGGGCGACAAATTAGCGTCTAAAGTGCAACACGGCTCTGAAAAATCTGGCAAACTGATGGTAGCCGCTCGTTTGTCGCTATTTCATTTTAGGATAAAAAACGTCAACATATTTTGCGGGTTAAAATATGCCACAAATAAATAATTTTAAGTCAGTTTTACAATTAGGGAACGTACCCAAACTACGTGACCTATTTTTTACAACTTTTTATCCCCCTCCACCCCCCCTTCGGTGACCATCTGTAGTATATTCCAAGACCCCCTCCCTCCCGCTCTAGTTTTCACGTAGTAATTCATAAATATTTTTTAAATCATTTTCTTGTAGACAAAAAGTTAAAAAAAAATAATTTGGCTCATATTTGTCTTTATTAATACAACGCTTGCGGTGTGACGATCAGAGTGCTTACAGAGTGGGCAAATTTCGATGTTTGTATGGGGTATCTCGGTAACTATAGGAGATACAAAAAAATGGAGAGTGCATTATTGATCTCTTTTTTCGAGTCAAATTTAATGGCCAAAACCAAAATATGAAATCGTCTTTTATTTTGGAGTTATAAACAAAAGTTTGACTTTCAGACAAGTAAGCATATCATGGTTGTTTGTGAAATTACGAGACATTTTTAAGATACTTTTTTTCTGTATAATCTAGAGATTTACATCTAATTTTATAAGACATTACAACTATAAGAAAATAATACAAATTACAATAAATGTTGTGAAGAACTGATGTTCTTTATGGTTCATACATAAATTACATACCTATCTTTATAATATTCTAAACTGCATTATGCATATATATAAAATTTGAAGATGAAAAAAGTACAACAAACAAAATCCTTAGATACGGAAGATAATCACACAATTGTGGTTTATTGTCTGAACTCTCCGGTATGGGAGATTTGGTCAAACTTTGCCACGGAGGCGATTAATGCTATCCGCGAGATCTAAGAACGAGTAAATAAACAATAACAATGAAATTAGTTGCTGGAAAATATTAAATAGGTAGAGCAAAATTATCGGAATAGTTCGTTTATATGAAAGTAGCCGTTTTCAATGAAATTTTTTATTTATTTAGAATTTCAAATCTTTTAAAAAGGGGTACTTACAGTTTTAACAAAGTTTAAAACCCTCAGCTTAAGTTTAGGATCATTGCCATATTTTCAGCTTGCAATATTTAATTATTTATTCGAATAGTTGTTGCCTGTGATCTATTTTTAAACTCATTGTTATTGTTTATTTACTCGTTCTTAGATCTCGCGGATAGCATTAATCGCCTCCGTGGCAAAGTTTGACCAAATCTCCCATACCGGAGAGTTCAGACAATAAACCACAATTGTGTGATTATCTTCCGTATCTAAGGATTTTGTTTGTTGTACTTTTTTCATCTTCAAATTTTCAATCCAATACTTGGCTACGCCGTTCTGATGAGGACCAAAGAGTCCAAAACACGTGTCAACGGCTGCTTCCATATAAGCGTCTATACCGATAATTCTACTTCCACTCTTTAATGTTTTCCATGACTCATTTCTTTGTTGTTAGATAAATAGTACCCTTTTATTATTATTTTCAAACATTGCGTAGGTGAGGGTTTCTTTGGTTTCCCTTACCATCTGGTGATAACAATTTTGAATGTTAAATTGAACTGAATAGCATATACTAAGCAGCCCTGTTTTTTTCACTTTTTTTAATCAATAAATGTCAAAGAAATTTCAATTACGAATATCAAGTGGAACGTCAAATTTTTTATTAAAATCGAGTTTTTCAAGATCTCAACCAGCCTGTTATTGCTAATAATTATCAGAGTTTATATAAATATATATATATATAAATATTTATATATATAAATATATATATATATATATATATATATATATATATATATATATATATAATATCAATATTTGAAATGTAATTACATTCAATAAAATTTTGTCTATGTTTATTTATATTGTTACTGGTTCTCTTATATAATTGTTTTTTATATATCCTCAAAAGAAAAAAATCCAGTGGTGTTAAAGTCAGGTCATTGTGGTGGCGACCTCACTGGAATATTATTCATCATCCAGTTATTTCCAAAATTAGTATTAAACAATTCTGAAACGGTACTTATATTATGAGGCGGTGAACCATCATGTTGGAAGAACTGATTTTGTGTCTCAACTAAGGGTGGATTGTCCATGAATTCCTCAATAATTTACTGATTCAAAATTTCGTAGTACCGTTGGTTATTATGATTTTCTTGATATATATGATACGTTAAAACACGACAGCCACGTAAATTTTATACTTTGTGAATTCAGTTTCAAATATTCATATTCATAATGCAGTTCAGAATGTTATAAAGAGATGTAATTTATGTATCAATCACAATGAACATAAGTTTGAACATTTATTGTAATTTGTATTGTTGTTTATAATTGTAATGTCTTATAAAAAAAATTATGTAAATATCTAATATTTTGGTTTTGGCTTGTTTAATGATTCACAATTAATTAGATTTTCTTTCAATCAGTGGAGAATAGATTTATTAGGTTGTCTTCTTCCTGGATAGCCTTTGAAATATATCTCAGATGTAATATCACAACTGTTTTTACGATTAAATGTTAGTTGATATTATGATGGAAAGAAATGGACAAGCTCTGTCATAGATGTCACCTGCCTACATGGAATAGGTACATATAAAAACGCAAAAGGTAATGAACTAAAATATTCTTGCTATTAAAACCTTACACATCAAAAGCAACCTGACATATATCGGAAAAAATCCGATCCAACCAAACCACAGCCAACCATTATTCCCATTTGAAAAAATACATTTCTACCACTGTTTTATACAGAAAAAAGTGCCTAAATTATGTAAAAGTTATTATCTCGTAACTTCACAAACAACCATGATATGCACACTTGTCTTAAAGTGGAAAAATGAAATTTTTGTTTATAACTCGAAAACTAAAGAAGACAGCGAATTTTGGGTTTCGCCAGTGAATTTGTCTCGACAAAAGAGATTGAGTATGCGCCCTCCATTTTTTTTACCTTCTATAGTTACTGAGATACTCCATACAAACATCGAAAATTGGCTACCCTGTACATACCTATAATTTACAGCTGAAAAAATATTATCAAGAAGAAAAAACATATGTACCAGGAACTTAATTTACTAAAACAAAAGTATTTTTTCTTTTATTCACATTTATCTTTTATCTCAATCATGTTCAACGAACACGTTTCCAGAGGGCATTGACTACGTGACAAAAACCTAACCCCTACCCCCGCCCCTGTGACCAATCGTAGTATTTTGAAGAACCCCCTCCCCCCCCTGAACGGGTCACGTAGTTTGGGTATGTTCCCTTAGGTAGATTTGTTTGTAACTAGGCTAGTTTTATGTTTCATAAACATTTTTTGTTTGTAATAATTCTGGTATCTTTTCTAGAGGGGACTTAGATAATTTCTGAGGGGGCTCAGCCCCCTCTGGCGCCCCCTGGATACGGCCCTGTATATATATATATATATATATATATATATATATATATATATATATATATATATATATATATATATTATATATATATATATATATGTATATATATATATATAATATATATATATATATAATATATATATATATATATATATATATATATATATATATATATATATATATATTTATATATATATATATATATATATATATATATATATATATATATATATATTTATATATATATTATATATATATATATATATATATATATATATATATATATATATATATATATATATATATATATATATATATATATATATATATATATATATAAGTATATATACATATTACATAGTTTTTAATTCATATAGGTAATGAACTTCTCCGTATCTGAAACTAAACATACCTACTACCCACTTTAAAAAGATCGTCTTCATTACAATTACATAATTTTTTATCATTTCCAGGCCTAGCTTCCAATTCGCCTAGTGCCTGGAGTGTAACGATCCAAAAATGACACCTATACTAAATTAGAAAATATACAGAGTGACAGAATCTGGCAGCCAGTGTGACAATTTCTTTCATTTAAATGATCACTCACAGATATTAAACGTGAAAACATGGAGAATTGTGAAGCAATGAACCTGCCCGTCTGTGGCCTGTTAAACAGTTATTTATCCCCCCTCTAACCACATACGATACCCCTTTTGGGGGAGGCGCGTCCTCCCTTGGATCGGCCAGAGTTACAGTGTCAGTATCGACCTGCGCGGCAAGCGGAAAGCTGGGAAATGTCGAAAATTCATCCCTTTTGTGGATATTCGGATGTTTAGTCGCTTGTAGAGATTTGATGAATTAATTCAATTTTTTTTATGAGAAAATAATGCAAATATATTCCAAAATGATACTCTTGTAAAGAGTTAAAAACACGTTATTATATAAACATTGTATTCATAAACATTTCTGATTTGTTGCAGAATTGACGTTTGTAGTAAGAGTATAGAACTGGTGGTTTTAATAGGTTTGAAAATATATAATGAATATCTTTAAAATCTGAAAATTTTATTACATTTTGTTTTTATCGAAATACTTTATATATACTTTATATAAATCTTTTAAAATATTGCTAATGGCTTATCAATAGATAAATTTTTTACGAGTTTATTCTCAGTTTATATAATGCTAATAAAAGCATACTTTTCTATACTCGATGTTCAATTATTAAATGGTTTTATTTTTCACTTGTATATTATTTGTTGATTTTACCTTAGATACGGTTGCTATAAATACATTCATTGTGCCCTAGGGCGTTATGAGCGGGCATTATGGATCATAACGCCCGCTCATTGTACGAGGAGAAATGAAGCAACTTCCATTGATTGAATACTTCATAATCCTTGTCGTATACGACTCTGGATTTCTCCGGTAATGAATTATTCGCAGCTTTGGCTGCATTTTCTATGATATTCGTGGGTAAATTCATTTTCATCTCCATTATTTCTATGAGACTACACGAAGAAAGCAGCAATGACATTCACTAAATATGATGACAAAAATATTCACAAACGTCAAAATATCAACAAATGACATGCCTACTATGAGAAGGAAAATGGAAAGTATAGGAGCAATAAAACGATTTTAAAATCGATTTTTCATTATAATAAAATAATTTTTTCGTGAAAAATAAATTTTTGTATGCACCACGTGCGTTACTACATAGATCCTAACGCCCATCGGGCGTTAGGATCTATATAACGGACTTGGTACATAAATAACTATTGCAGAATAGAAAGTTATTGGAAAATCCTTGAAATGGAGCTGACTGTTTGAGTTTTCACATGCTGACATTTATATTTATCCATAGACCAGTGAATGTTTTATAATCTGGATGATTTCAACAAAAGAATGATGCAATAGACCGCAGTCTCGACTGTCGTCATTAGTTTTATTCATCAAACGATTGTGAAAACCCAAAAAGAATGTATCATAGCTTCCTACATCTTTCAAATGGAAATTCATGATAGTTTTAAATATGTAGCAACTTCATTTCCTCGACTTATCTGGTTGACCGATGTCGTTATTTCATATGTTTACCCAAAAACACATCCTATTCCCCCACCATGGAGATTATTCGATAACTTTAAATTTTTCAATGATTTTCCTTGATATGTACATTATTACATCCACACGTGTTCCTCAGATATGTAAAATAAAAAAATAAAAAAAATGGATTGCTCCAAGTAATACTAGAGTATCATCCGCAAAAAGCGTAAAGGCGGAAACACATTATTGAAGCGCGACGCGACAAAACGTGTTGACACCTGATGTATAATGTGCACTTACCAACATGTGATGCCGCACAACACACAAGCAATTAATTGTTCTTCTATCATTTTTGTCAAATTTTTGCCAAAATTCAGGGTATCAATCGAATAGAATTGAAACGAGACTAAAAAGTATCATCCAACATTGAATGAAGGAAATATTTAAAAGTTTTTCCTTGTGTTTTTCCGCTTTCTAGAAAACGGCGAATACAAAAAATCACCCTAAAATCGATTGGAATAAGGGTGAGGATGAAAAAGTAGCCGAATTCATCTCATTTACAAGTCTGAATCGAATTGCATTATCGGATTTGAGGCTTGCGCGACGTTTTGAGCTTTTATTCTTTCTCTTCACAACAGATTTGTATTGATCTGGCGATGACCCTAACGTATTTCTATTTGTATCACTTTGGAACATCAGGCAGTAAAAATTTTAATACGCTATATCTAGTCTTTTTAATCAATATACATAATTGTATCATATACATTTAGAATTCATGTTTAGGGTTCCGTACCCAAAGGATAAAAACGGAACCCTATTACTAAGACTTCGCTGTCTGTCCGTCCGTCCGTCTGTCTGTCACCAGGCTGTATCTCAAGAACCGCTATAGCTAGACAGTTGAAATATTCACAAATTATTTATTTCTGCTATAACAACAAATACTAAAAACAAAACAACAAATACTAGAGACAAAATAAAATAAATATTTAAGGGGGGGCTCCTATACAACATACGCGATTTTTTTGACATTTTTTGCTCGATATCAATAATAGCAACAGGTATGCACTTGAAATATTAACAAAATACTCAGTTGTATTTTTATCTTAATAACAAATGATAAAATTAAAATAAAATAAATATTTAAGGGGGGCTAAGTCAATGGTACGGAACCCTTCGTGAGTCCGACTCGCACTTGACCGGTTTTTTTTTAAGTTCGGAAAGAAAAATCAATTCCATTTCGAATAACCGTATATAAATTGAAACACATCAAATAATATATTGATGATTATTTTTTTCGTATAATTTTCAACCAATCAGAACGATCAATTAAGTTAACCCTTTCCGGCCCAAATTATTTTTTTGTGGAAAAAATATTATGTATGGTTTGATAATGGTTTATTAGAGATACTCGAAGAAAATGAAACAAATTTCGAGATAAAAAAATACAAGGATTATCCTGC
This sequence comes from Cynegetis impunctata, assembly GCA_030704885.1. NCBI lineage: Eukaryota > Metazoa > Arthropoda > Insecta > Coleoptera > Coccinellidae > Cynegetis > Cynegetis impunctata. The sequence goes on from JARQZK010005163.1 coordinate 267,342, forward strand.
AGGATGTGGTCACTCCACATAACCAGTAGGAACATATAACTAAACAATATAACCTATTTTGCGTAATATAACATGAAACAGTTTTTGTCATGTTTCAAACACAATTCTACTTTGCACGCTGAACATTTCTTACTAATCATACAAGTCATCTGCATGAAGATTTTCTAAATATTCAATTATTGGGTTCCCAACCCTCCCGGATTGCCCGGATGACTCCGGTAATAATGGTCAACCTCCCGACTTCCCGGGGTGGCTAATTTCCCCAGTTTTTTAAAAAAATTATACGCAACCGCGCCCTACTAATCAAACTTCGATTTTTAATGATTATGATTTGGTGGTGAAAAACTGTCAAATATTAGAAGCAGAGTATATATAAATTAAAAATAAATAAATGTTCGACATTTTCTTCAATCCCCTCCATACTAAACTCCTTAAAAAATCTCCCGGGTTGGTCCTTTCGAAAATTGGCAAGCCTATTCAGTAGGTAGGTACTCCAAACTTGCTTCCTCAGAACTAAAATAAGATAAAACGATTACGTAAGTGCCCAGTGGTCACTTCAGGAGACCCCAACAAAATTAGTAAGTTCGAAAGAAAGGAAACATTTACGTTCAATATATTCATGAAAATGCATGAGTAAGATATAAGTAAATAACTTTGGAGCCATTTTTCCACCATTCATAAATAAAAATAACAAATTCACACAGTTTCAGCAGATCCTCTGAGTAGCATCCAACTATAGTAAACAAATGCACGTTATACGCGCTTCGACTTATTTCGGTCTGTCTTCGATGAACACGTCAAATTTTGCTATGCTAGACAACCCACAAAACACACGGGTATACTGAAATAGCCAACGAGCAATTTTACTCATGACTAACAAACTGTGGTCTTCCTAGCTAACCAGTTGCCCTGAAAGGGTTAAGGTACCTTGTATAATTTCGATAATACCTGATTAAACATAGAGTAACTCTACCAATCGAAAACTAACAGGACCGTCAAATTTTGACGTTTATCAATAACTGTATAAAAATGAGTCGATTTGGAGATTTTTACTCAATTTCCTCAATAAATAATAGTATCAAATACAATACGTACTTCAAAATAAATACGGTTATACATTTCAAACTTCCTGCGTAATTACAAATCGTGTCAGTTTGACAGAATAAGAGCTATTTATAGGCTCTTGCACCGTATATTATTAAACTAAGTTTAATAATAAACCGAGTTTAATTCGACATATGACAAGCGAAAATGTCAAATTAAACTCGGTATATCATTAAACTCAGTTTAAAATATACGGTGCAAGAGCCTATTAGACTGTCAAACTGACACTCTTTGTAATTATGCAACAAGTTACCCATGTATATATAACCTGTTTATTTTGAAGTACTTATAGTATTACTACTGAAAATATAGTCAACATGTAGTCATAGGTACAGTCTACAAATCCTTTTTGTTTTACTCGAAAACTTCTCGACGGGATTATTATTATCTCTTTCATCAAATTTCAGTGTATAAACTCATCAGGTTAAATTGGTAACTTACTGTATAACCACTTCTACTGCAATTTGTCTGGAGATCGTACCCTAAACTCATTTTCAAATTGAAATCCATTAATATTCATGGACTCTAATTAAACTCCATCCTCATAAAATTGAACTATGGCCGTACATGACATTGTAGTGAGCAACAAATGACAACCATAAATGGCATGAATACTGAAGTATTTGAACAGAGCTTTCAGGTTGTTAAGTTTTTGAAATGAAAGAAATTATGCCAAGGAGTAATAATGAAACTCTTTGGTATTATGTCAAGCTTTCGGAAATGTTTATTTTCTTCATCGGACCTTTTAATTCGAGTATTTCTTCACAACAATCGAAAAAAATTTCATACCTTTTTTCCCCAAAAATTATTAAAATTCCATTTTCATCTTGGAACGAAAAACATAATATAAGGAAATAATCATATCCTCCTATATACAATAAAAGAAGAAGAAACAATTTATCTTGTTTTTTATCACTATTTTTAGTGAAATAGTAATAAAAAACAGAGTAAATTGTATATATATATATATATATATATATATATATATATTTATATTTATATATATATATATATATATTCACACAAAAACTAGTTCTTTGAAAAAAACGTGTATCTATGTCTTTGTCGATATATATATATATATATATATATATATATATATATATATATATATATATATATATATATATATATATATATATAAGACATAGATACGACTTTTCGTTACTGCTAAATACAGTATCTAAATATTTTTCATATTGTGAAACATAAGCCAAGTGTTTTTTATTTTAAAGTTTATACTTTATTCAGTATACTATAAATTCATTTTTTTTCTAATGTAAGTTAACCTCAACTCTTCTGAAAAACTTGCTCTTCAAACTTAATGTTTCTATCAAAAATAAATTTTTTTGTTGATTAAAATTATAAATCGATGAAACTTCGAACACATTATTCTCAAAAATTGGTGATATTACGAAAAGTATATGTTTCTTGAAAAAAACTTCAACGACTTAAACATTTCACAACGTTTAATGGTTTCTTTTTTCCAGGTTGACTTCGGAGAAGTCTTTATACCGCTGAATCTGGAAGTACCAAAACCCAGAGTACTGCCAGAATTTAAACGGCTTGCACATGGTCTGAGATCCGACAATATTAGCATTTTAGACGCAAAAACTTTTTATATACCAAATTTACACTATGACGGTGCTGGACCTGATGCTTATTTTTGGGTTGGTAACGGTTCAGAGCCCACTCCATACGGGATTAAGGTAAGAAGAAGTTTTGAAAACATAGAAGAATTTAATCAACCATTTTTCTTGAGCTTATATCCATTAATCACGTGAGAGAATTTTGTTTTATTTTGAAAATCAAATAAATTTATTTATAGTTGATAAACCCTATGCTCCCAAAATGGCGCCTTCTATTTATTTATTTATTTAACAACAAGGAATACAAACAGGCTGTGTTGCCCAAAACAGTATTCGCTAAATTACAATTAAAAAGATAAATACTGTATGTAATTGACTTATAATTCAAAATTTATAATTTGTTTTTTTTTATACAATTTTACAAAAGATAAGATAAGATAAATCCCTATTCCAAAAATTTACGTTTTAAGGTTTTTTTAGTTAACGGTCCTGAAGTAGAAAATATGTCAATCTCTAAACCAAAAGCATTTCCAGTTTGTAACATCCTACAAAGCGGGGAATTTTGTGCACTGTTAGTTCTCCTGAAGGGAACATAAAACGAATTTTGTAATCGCAACCGCGGATCTAGAACAGTAAACGAAATGCTTTGTAGAATGCTAGGCACTGACAAAAAATTATTAATTATTTTTTGTAAGAAAATGAAATCTGCTATTTTTCTTCGATCTGCCAAACTTATTAGTTTAAAAATTTTGCGAGCTTCGGTATAGTCATGATTTGAAATATTGACATTGTATCTAAAACCAAGAAATCTTAAAAATTTATTTTGGACACTTTCAAGTCTGCTAATATAGCAAGCGTACATGGGGTTCCAAATTAAAGATGCAAAGTTTAATCTACTAAACACAAAAGAATAGTACAAAGTTAAAAAAGTTTTTTTATATCGAAAGAATTTACCTTTGCGCAACATAAACCCAAGCATTTTGTTTGAGCTACTTACAACTTTTTCAATGTGCTGTTTAAACAGGAGTTTAGTGTCAAAGGTAACCCCTAAATCTACAATATTATCTACCTCCGTAAGCTGCTGGAGGTTAAGCGAATATTGAAATTGAAATATATTGACATTTCGAGTGAATGAAATTTTAAAACATTTTTCAAAATTTAAAAATAGATAATTATTATTACAGTAGTCATATAATCTTTTTAAATCTTCCTGAATCATTTCACAGTCTCTTATGCTTCGAATTCTTCTGAAAAATTTAAGGTCGTCAGCATAGAGCAGAAATTTGGTATTTCGAAAACAGGACCCTATATTGTTACCATAAATAATAAAAAGAAGGGGTCCCAGATGGGAACCTTGGGGAACTCCAGAGGTGTTTGTAAATATTTCAGATGAAGAATTATTTACATAAACAAACTGTGACCTGTTCACGACGTACGATTTCAGCCATCTCAAAAGGTTACCACTCACACCTACCTCGGCCAGCCTCTGTAATAAAACAGAATGATTAATTTTGTCAAAGGCCTTTCGAAAATCTGTGTAAATGGCATCCGTTTGTATACCTTTATCCAAGCCTTCTTGCAAATATTCCAAAAAAGAAAGTAAATTAGTTTCCAAATTTCTGCCCTTGAAAAATCCGTGTTGCTGCTCTATGATTATGTTTTTGACGTGACTTGACAAGTATTTGTAGATCAGTAATTCAAAAAGCTTTGGAATTGCTGACAAAATGCTTATTGGTCGATAATTTTTTATAAGATCTTTTTGACCAGATATGGACAGTATAGATGACACTTTCCATTTATCAGGAAATTCTATCGTTTGAACAAGATTTATTTTTTCTCCTGGGGGGTCAATTCTCCAAGCAAATCCCACCAAAACCAATCCCATCCAATATATCATACGAAACTACCTACTCACAACCTTTTAATCATATTGCTCCAAAATTACGCCCTTTAACATGTAAACATTATTCATTTCTTCCTCCAGGGGGTTAACTCCCCAACCAGTTTGAACCAAAACTAATCCCATTCAAGATACCTTTCGAAAATACCTACAAACTCTCAATCCTAATACTACAAAACTGCGCGCTTTATCGTGAAAACAAGATTTATTTTGTCCCCCAGGGAGTCAACCTCCCATTAAATTCAAACCAAAACCACTTCCATTCAAGATATCATAAGAAGTTACCTATTTACAAACTTTCAACCCTATTGTTCCAAGATTACGCCTTTTATCGTGTAAACAAGATTTATTCCCCCCAGGGCAGTCAACCCCCCAACCAATTCGAACCAAAAACAATCCCATCCAAGATATCATACGAAACTACCTATTTACAAACTTTCAACCCTAGTGCTTCAAAATTGCGCCCTTTATCGTGTTAACAACGCAAAAATACATAAGCTTATACAAACATACATATGAACATATATATATATATATACCTATATATATATATATATATATATATATATATACATATAAATATATATATATATATATATATATATATATATATATATATATATATATTAAGTGAACTAGGACATTTATTTGAAACTAATCAAACAAACCTCCTAGCGGAGCTGGTTATAAGAGTTCACGAAGCATCGAAATATTAACATCTACCCTAGACGGTAATTGTTAGAAATGTTAATTTGTTTATCACAATCGGTGGAAATGGATAGACAGACTGTTTCGCTCTTATTGGGACTCATCAGTATCATCCATACACCGAGAGTGATAACCAAACCAACATTTCAAACGGTCATACATATTTCTTCTAGTAACTCCATGACATATAAATATGACACAGCGCCACCAGTCGGTAACAATTGAACCACATCTTTCAAACAGACGAAAACATTTCGGCAACGAGAACTAGTACGTCCGGAACACCCGAAGGTGGCTACTATATTAGCTAAGCAAGAGTAAAGTTGACACATCAATTCGATGTGATTCAACATTCACACACCGCAAGCAGCAATCGCTCCGAATTTAATCGCAATGGCAAATGAATATAGGTAAGAATTATTCGTGTTAAACGGAAAACACGCCCGTGGTTATAAAATCAACACGGGCGTGTTTTCCGTTTAACACGAATAATTCTTACTTATATATATATATATATATATATATATATATATATATATATATATATATATATATATATATATATATATATATATATATATATATATACTACAAAGAGGAAATTTATCGCGGGGAAATAGTATATGAAACAAGCAGAATTATCGGTCTAGCCCGCATATGTCGAAGCAGCCGTTGACACGTGTTTCGGACTCTTTGGTCCTCATCAGAACGGCGTAGCCGCTTGTTGTTGCTGTCTTAATTCCAGGTTTTCCATCGCATACTTGGCTACGCCGTTCTGATGAGGACTAAAGAGTTCGAAACACGTGTCAACGGCTGCTTCGACATATGCGGGCTAGACCGATAATTCTGCTTGTTTCATATAATATATATATATATATATTATATATATATATATATATATATATATATATATATATATATATATATATATATATATATATATATATATATATAAATGAAATTGAGTTTTTGGTGCCAAGCATCATAAAAAGTGATGAAACGAAAAACTATCATGGTCCTAGGTCCAACTTTGCTAATCGCAACCATTTTAATAAGCAGGTTTTTAAAGTGAAAACCTGCTAATAAATTTATTTATAGTTGATAAATTATTTCAACAGTGCATAATTAAACCGCGATTAATATTTTTATGTATCTATGATTTAGCCATATTTTAGTAAACATTTTTTAGTTAATTTAACCCAGTTTTCTCGCAAATTTATACTGCTTCTTGTGGAAAAAAAATTAATTTGCCGAGACCACCCTCTCCCCACGTAAGATTGAGTGAGATTTCGCTCGACCACCACCTCCTTTCCCTAAACAAAACTCACCTGATTATTGGATGCCCTCTAACCCGTTCAAGGGTTTTATATATGACTAGCTTTACTTGCAAAGTTGGTTGCCACGAAGAGTCCTTTTATTTTAACAAGATAATATATTATAATGCTATGTCTATTCAAAAAGTTCATTTTGAGTACTGGTGAAAGAATTTTTGAAATCGGATGAGACTAACTGAGCTAACTTCAAACATCCGAACTAACCAACTTGTTCCCATTATACTGGCAGTATAGATGAGATTTTGTCATAATTAGAAAAAGTAAACATTTTTACTTATTGAAAATAGTTAGATTATCTATCACAGGAACTGGCCATATGAGTTCCAATCTCGTGAAATTTGCTCCTATGCCAGAACGGTAAACAATAGAAACAATGCGTATTACCTAACCTCAATAACAACAAGGAGCATTTAAAATGTCTCAATAGTACATATTAAATGACTATTTGGATATATTTTTCGATTTAGGTGCCTAATGAAGTAGGTTCTTTTGATGTACTTAGAGGTTACCAAGGAGAAGATATCGAGATACAATTGCCTGGATCATTGACAGTATACGACGTCGATTGGTTGGCTATATGGTGCGTAAGATATAGGCACAATTTTGGCCACGTTATCATCCCTGACGATTTGGACGTACCACCTGCGTTGGGACAAACTAAAATCTCAGTGAGTGAATTTCTATACGTATTTGGTCGTGAGATTATTTCAAATAATTATTTTATTCGTGTAAGGTAGAGGTTTTTTTCTTGGGAACGAAATATATTCTCAGATGTTCTACAATTCTAATATACTGAAGATCGTGCATTTGAGCGTGTACAGTTGAAAGATTTAGACAATTTAGAGGATGATGGTTTTTACTGTCAGTGTAAATAGTAGAGTTGGCAAACCTGCCTTAGTTCTGTGGGTAGTATTCATAGAAATCTTAATATATATCTGTCTATGGTAGATTGAGAAACACAGAGAAACATAACGATTGAGAAATTTTCAATCGTTTATAAATATGATTGTTTTAGTTAATGAGAGTTAGTCAATAATGTAATGGTATTTAATTTTGTTTCATTTGAGTACAATATATAGAAGTAATATCAAGTTCTTAATGGATTAATCGCCAATTGAAGTTTTAATCAGAAATCTACAAGAATGAAACTAAATATCTATTTCATATCAGTTATTGAATGAATATAGATATTGCAATTTATCTTTCACTTCATGAAGATGTAAAATTAACAGGTGAGCAAAAATAATGAACTTTACAAATATCAGATTTTTCTGTTATTCAATCGATGAATATATTTTTCGAGCCATACACATTCCAAAAAATTTCAATACATGTAGCTCAGTGACCAGTTCGTAATTTTCGAATTCTACAAAAAAACAGCTGCAAATTGAACCAATTCACTGTAACTGGCAAACTTTTTGGGCAATATAGTGTTTTATTATAAATATCAAAAAATATAAAAAATATGGTAACTTGAAAACGACCCGATTTCTTCAAAAATTTTTAATTTTTACTCAGTGTTGTTTTCCTCCTCCAACTGCTTCCATAATTTTGTATTAAATTATCATATAGTATAAAAAATCGAAATCTGTATACCTGAGAACTTCTAAAAAGACATGTTACTCAATTTTCACAATAATTTTCAATTTCCATCCCCTGTTTTTTCACCGCCACTAGTATTTTGTGTTAAAATGCTAAATCGATTGTAAAATCAAAATCTGTAATCAACCGCTCTCTCTGAACCATATTTTTAATAACTCAGTTCCTTCAAAAGTTATCGAGGGAACTAATAGATCGATCGACAGAAATTTTTTTTGCTCGATTTAGCTATAAAAAAATTTTTTGGACCGTTACTATACTTCGAAAGTGCTGGTCATTTCTAAATCTTTCAATTGAACAAACAAGAATTGAATAGAAAAAAACCTCTATACAACTTTCTGAATAAAATACTTGCATTTACCAAATAAATTACGTTTTTTGTTTTATTTTCCTTCAACAGGATAAACAATCGAAAGAGTAAGTTTTCCAATTTTATGGAGTGTACATCTTTTCATTAACGAATATTTGATATTTATTAAAATTTCAAATTACGTTTTTATATTGTTAAATTGTGATGAATTGTTCGGCTGTTTAGAAAAAAATACTTGTTTCAATGATATTTTACAATGTACGTCGTTGGCTAGAAAAAAATGTTTTTTTATTTGCTCACAATATATGTATTTTTACAGCCTCCGTGGTGGTATAATCCTGTAAGTACCTACAAATATTTCTCGAATATATTCCAATTTTTTTTAGTTCCGCCTTGTATAGGTACGTCAAAAATTTTTATTCTCGTTATTTGATAATTTTTTGAATAATTGAAGAATTTTCCTCGTTCAGTTTATGTTATTATAATAAGGGTTTGAAATTTAATTTTCTAAAATCCTCACAATTCAATAAATTAAAGTGCTCAGTTCTTACTCTCATTCACGACTGCCTAAGTGCTGACGTCACAAGTAGGCGGAGCTTAATAAACCTTTCCAAACAAATCGAGTTTATATGTTAAAAGGCCATAAGAGATTATTTTTATGTTTATTGTATCTATTTCCGTTGAAAATAAGGGTAATCGCATAAATTTTCGAAAAAGTGGTAAGAAGTTGTGTTGTATTTGCGGAAAAAAAAATTTTGATTTTTTGAATTGTTTGGAAAGGTTTGCTAAGCTTCACTCATTCCTGACGTCACACTTAGGCAGTCTATTCAATTGGTTCAAATTTCGTAAGTCATTCATTTTCAGTATCAGGTATATATAAATATCTGTATCTGTAGAATTTTACGATAATTTAGACAGCTTCTGAGGAAGATGTAGTATTTCAAAAAGTACGTCATGCATTATAATACAAATATTTATCAAAATTGTTATGAATACCTAATGTTTCATTCTGTTAGTTTTCACCAAGAATGGAATATACTTTTGTTATACCTTCAGTATAAAATAATTAGATTAAAATTCGTTAATTAGGTAAGCGAATATTTCTTACAATATGTTTATATTTAATGGCCAACAATTGTTTCAATATATAAAATATTTTTTTGAAATATCTTTTTTTGATTTTCAATTCGCAATGGTTTCCAAATTTATTAATTATTTCTAAACACTTCGTTATAAATTACAGTTTTTGAAATAGGTGAGTATATATGGCATCCTATGACGTTCTGTAACCTCCACAAGCATTTAGGTCTGACAATATGGACATGACAATATTCTGAAATTATTTCCAGCTTTTAATAATGAAGAAATATCATTATTTTCAAATTGTGATGTCTGAAGGTTTTATTCGGGCCATCCATCAATTACGTCACAAGTTAAGGGGGAGGGAGGGGTCAATAAATTGAGACGCGTGTATAAATCAACAAAAAAATGCAAAATATGTGACGTACTTAGGGGCCGGGGAAGTCACACAAATGTGACTAATTGTGGCAACGACATGGGGGAGGGGGCTCAAAAAATCAATAAATTCGTATAACGCAATTCATGGAAATATTAGAAAAATAAATTTACTAAAATAAATATAATAAAATGACTAAAATAAGAATAAATACATAAAGTATATATTTAGGTGAATCAACAAGTATGAACAAATATTTTCAGTAATGATGAAGTGTAGGACTTATGTCCTATGACTGACTATATGTCTCTCGATCAACTACCACATTATGCTTTAATTTTTACATAATATGATGTCAAAGACTCTTGGCAGATATGAAGACTTCTTATTTCAGAAATGTCGTGGAATTTGTGGTTTGTATTCATGCAGCGGGTTACTATACCATAATCTATTTTTGGTTAGTATAGGATTTAAAATTACCCCCTTATGGAAATATTAGAAAAATAAATTTACTAAAATAAATATAATAAAATGACTAAAATAAGAATAAATACATAAAATATATATTTAGGTGAATCAACAAGTATGAACAAATATTTTCAGTAATGATGAAGTGTAGGACTTATGTCCTATAACTATATGTCTCTCGATCAACTACCACATTATGCTTTAATTTTTACGTAATATAATTTCAAATACTCTTGGCAGATATGAAGACTTCTCATTTCAGAAATGTCGTGGAATTTGTGGTTTGTATTCATGCAGCGGGTTACTATACCATAATCTATTTTTGGTTAGTATAGGATTTAAAATGTTCTTTATATCTGGTAACGAAGGAGTGGACATTGCTATCTTCCATTTATTCTTAAACACTTTCACAAGTAATTATTTAATTATAAAATAAAAACAATTCGTACATACTGTATATTCGTAGGTATACAGGGTGTTCCCTAAAGACATGCTAATATTTAAGGAGGTGATTCTTCGACTCATTTTAAGAAAAAAACTACCTATGAACATCTGTCCTGAAAGTCTTAACTTTTGAGATACAGGGTGATAAAATTTTGAAAAGAAATAATTTTTTTAGTAATAACTGAGATTATATTGTAGGCAACTCTATAATATTTGGTAGATTTTTTGTACATTTGAAAAAAATCTGATCTCTTAATTTGCAGTCGATGCAAAAACATTTCCACATTGCACCGGATTTAGAGGAATTGATCCTGAATTAAAACAATTTTTATTTTTTTAAGCCAAAACCATGCGTCGAACAAAGAAAATCCCTGATATCAAATTTGCTCAAAAATGAATGAGGATCTCGAAATTTATTTTTATTTCAAGAGAAAGCAGTGGCGTAGTATTTTTTTCTCCAACCATATTCATTGCAAAAACCGTACGAACGCCACTGGTAGAGAAAATTTTCATACATCACAAAATTCACCTCGATGCATAGAAGACACGTACCAAATTTTATGAAGTTGTCTACAATACTATCTCAGTTATTATTAAAAAACTGATTTTTTTTCCAAATTTTATCACCCTGTATCTCAAAAGTTGAGACTTTGAGGACATACTTTCATAGGTAGTTTTTTTCTTAGAATGAGTCCAAGAATCACCCCCTTAAATATAAGCATGTCTTTGAGGAACACCCTGTATAATATAAGAATACATAAATATTAAAGCGTTTTTGTAATTAATTTTTCAAGCAAAGTTGACAGACGCCAAAAAGACAGTATGATAAGTACCTGTTATGTTTCATCATTGAATTGATTCAGTCAAAACCTCCTGTAAATAAGAAATTCCTTCAATATCTATAACGTCTTCATATAAACCGCAGATTATGCAGTTTCTAACAATTATATCTAATTTAATTATATACATAAGGAATTCGGTATAATATATTAATATAGTTTTTCGTCCTGAAGACTAGCACAACGCCGAAATCTGCTGGTTCTACAAGTTGTAGAGAATTTTTGGACAAGAGACTTCAGGTGAAATGGGCAATCATCGGCGATTCGATAGAAATTCAACTTTCGGCCAAAATGAGAGAAGACCAATATGTAGCGTTCGGACTGTCCGGAATGGAAGGAAGAGCCCAAATGGTGAGTTCGTACGGTTAAAACAGAAAAAATATTTTCAAGCAATCAAAAGTATTTGTCCAGCCTTT
>JARQZK010005164.1:0-22500 GCA_030704885.1 Cynegetis impunctata
TTCTTCCTTCTTGAGCCCACAAGGCGCAATATTCAACTATATAATTGCAGAATAGGGCTAATTTTGAAGTATAATGGATATACTCAACTCAAAATTATGTAAAACTCTCCTCTAGATCTTATGTCTGTTACACAGAGAATAGTCTTCTTCACTTATATATCAATATTTGAAATTGAGAATCTCTTGCTCACATATAATGTGATGGAAAATGAAATTTTCATCAGTGATATGCACGCTTACACCATTAAAAATAATGCTTTTTTCTTCATGCAAAATAGAATAGTTCTAGATTTAGAAGCAAAGGCTTTCTGAATCTAGAACTAGTATTTTTTCATGAGCGATTCCATGGATTGAAAAAATTATTGTAAATTTGGCAGTCTTATTCTATTTAAGTGTTAGTTCGTAATATTATTAAAGCTTATACTGAATGAACAATATCATTATTATGGTTTTCTGAATGTTTCTTTCCGTATTTTTGTTTCAATCCGATTGTATTTTATATATTCAAATTTGGTTTTACCACGCGTTAATTCCACAAAGTTGATTTTTTTTTGAAAATTCATAATTTTATTTCACCTGCTTTTTTTTCATGAAAAATGCAGGTAATCGACTCACGCTTAGCACTACATTCTTCGTTATATCATCCATAGATACATAAATGCTTTATAATTATCCATTATATAAGGTTATAATATTTTTGTGATGAAACTGATGTATAGTTTATTTGAATATAGGAGTGAGAAGTTTGGATTAAGTACGAAATCTGGTATTCTGGGGAGGTAGACAAGATTTATTTGATATTTGTAGTTAATTCAGATTATTCCATCTGAATGATTCAAAATATTGAATAAAATATTCAGTATTATTAGTAGTATTTTCCTCGAAAATGATAGAATATTTTACTGTATCGAAAGTCAGCAATGTGGATTTCGAATCCGTTTTATATATCCTAGAGAACGATTCATGAGTTTTTTAAAATCGGCGCTAGGATGCTGTCATCTGGAGGTTTTTTTGACGACAGCCAAGATATAAGAAGCTATTTGACATTATATATATTTATATATATATATATATATATATATATATATATATATATATATATATATATATATATATATATATATATATATATATATACAGGTTGAGTCCGAAATGAATTCGCATTTTGTTATGGTAGATAGAGTATAGTCAGACAATCACTTTTTGCATGTGTCCTCAAAGGTCTCGTTTAAAAAATACAGGGTGTTGCAATTTTCGGACAATTTTGACTTTTTGACTTTGGATTCAAAATGCCGCAAGCGATTTTGTTTTTTGACATAAACTTTTTTAACTTCATTATTGGACATGAGTTTCCAAACAATACATGTATTTTTATTTTTTTTCTCGTAACCTTTGCATCGTACAAGAAACACTCAAGCAACCTTTTTTGTTTAAAATTAAAAATGGAATAAAAAACAATTTTCAATTTGTCTTCTTCAAAAAAGTCGCGTTAGGCCCGGACCTGGAAAAGTGAAACTGAAACGGATGTTTTAAAAGTTGGTTAAAAATATTGCAAATAGTGTACATGTCCGCAAATGTCGCATATATATATATATATATATATATATATATATATAATGGATTATAAGAGGGCTATACCGATAATTGTGCTCTACTTGTTTAATATTTTCCCGCGACTAATTTCTTTGTTGTTATATATATATATATATATATATATATATATATATATATATATATATATATATATATATATATATATATATATATATATATATAGAGAAGTGAGAAATATTTTATATATATATATATATATATATATATATATATATAATTAGGGAATTTTTTGAGTTGAATCAGTTGAAAATTGTGAAAAGGGAACATCTTACGGAAAGATGTTTCGAATGAAAAGTTGATGGCTGTGAAGGGAAAGTTCACTTGTGCTGAAACCTCTTCAATTTATTTGACTTTTGTGTTGGGCAAGGGGCCAACATCGTTTGCTGTCGTCGAAAAATTTTTTCAACCGATTGCAATGAAAATTGATTCACCAACATATACCATTTGACCTGTAGAAGGCTTTTGCGGGAACCAGCTATGCAGTTAATGTAAATATGAATTTTGTGAAACGCGTTGCCGCGTAGCTGGAGATGCACTTTCGTCATTTTGTATCAAACACTTTGCGTGGCGTGGCAGCTATATTTATATATATATATATATATATATATATATATATATATATATATATATATATATATATATATATATATATATATATATATATATATATATATATATATATATATATATATATATACATACATTTATATATTCATCATTTTCATGAATATACCCACTTTATAATAAATTTCTTTTTTTTCTCGATGTCGCCGAATAGGTAATTTTCTTGTTGGTGTTCATGTTAATGTCACTTCTGTGTGTTCATATATTAATAGTGAAACATAGGAAACAGCACGTTGGCTCAAACGATAAAAGGTACTTTCACGCACACATTTGATCAAAGAAATACTGCTATCTTCAGTTCATACATAGTCGATGACCTCTTAGAGTTTTTCCGTAAATGCAATATTTTCTCTCAGTTCTCGAAAATATGTTTATAGCAGTTCTACAAAATATCGAATGTATTTGAAAATATTCACTAGTAGAAGCGATTGAATCAGAGATTACCGGAACTCTAATAAATTTTAACTGTATATAGGAATAAATTTAACAATCAATTCATGAAAAATATACTAGTTTACTATACTGAATTTCATATATTACATAAATATTGACATCTCCAATTCAGTGTCAATTCAAATAAATTAACATACAACCAGCTCCTTGTTGACTTTATGTAATATTAGAATTAATTTAAATGTATTTCGTCAATGCATATATCAGTGGAAACTTAAATTTGTTGATGTATTCATCAAAAATTCAAAGGTAGATAATGTTTTCAGTTTTCAGACTAAAAGGCCTACATAGTTGAGGTATTCCAGAAAATGTTTTCATAATATGTAGTTTTTTGCATATATATGTATATATACATATATATATATATATATATATATATATATATATATATATATATATATATTTTTATATATATATTATATATATATATAAATATATATATATATAATATATATAATACTATATATATAATATATTATAATCTAAATATATATATATATATATAAATATATATATATATATATATATATATATATAATGAATATTCAGAAATCGTGCTACGTTGCTTTTTCAATTACATCAGCAAACAGACCTGACTTTGATCAAATACAATTTGATGAACTAGATGAAACTTTAAAAGAAGCTGTTTGTGTGAGGTATTTAGGGGTAATTATCGATAAAAATCTTAAATGGGACCAACATGTATCTCTACTCTATCTACGTAAAAAGATTCGATGCTTGATCCACAAGTTTTACATACTTCGCGAAATATTAGACAGAAAACTCCTCATTACAATTTACAAGGCACTTGTTGAACCCTTACTTAGATATGGAAATATTATTTGGGGGGGTATGTATAGTATTCATTTGCGTCAATTGAAAACTGTGCAGAATTACATTGTTAGGATAATTCTAAAGAAGCCCAGACTGCGTCACACAAGTATGCTGTACTCATCAGAATTATATAACATTAGAACATTATATATCCTTGCAGTGTGTTGTTTTGTGCAATCTCATGAAAGTCTGAAGTCCAACTGTATTGCCCATTGCTATATGACCAGAGGTAATATTGAACATAAACTGAATATCCCGGATTCAAGAAGAAATATAAACCGGCGCTTCATAAACTATTTGGCTCCTAAATGTTATAATGTAATTCCTTTTAATATAAGAAATATAAAAAATATCAGTCGCTTCATTAATTTATTTAAATACTACCTGTTTTCAAATGTGTATTCATTTTAGGGTTGTATTTCTAGGATGTGTGTATTTTCTGTGACAAAAAAAACAGAAAATATCAATTTAATAAACTGCAAGGCTGTGAATACTTGAGTGTCATATTTACATTGAATAAGTTTTATGATTTACGAAAATTAGATTATTATGCACATACAGGTGTTTTCACCTAGGTGTTTTGTGGCTACTTGGATATATTTAATATATGAAAATTGTAAACTCGTTTCAATGTAGTTTAAAAATTGTTTGAACGAAAATTGAATATATATATATATATATATATATATATATATATATATATATATATATATATATATATATATATATATATATATAAATCCAGCATTTAAACCCTCATAGGTTTTTTTATGGATGCCTGTAAAAGCACAATATTTTCAACTGAATATTATACAATATATGCTTGTTTAAATAGTTGAGAGATTTCATTACAACTGACAGTACCAAAGACACATACGAGGATTTTCGTTCCACAAAATTAGGGATTTCGTGAAAATAAATCAGCTTCGACTTCAATTGAAGGATTTACTCTCCTTTGAAACTTTTCTAACGGCATGCTACACATTGATAAAATAAAAACATTCCTGCTTCAAATTGCGGATATTCCTTCAGGAATACTGATATCGTTCGGACATCGTGAGGAAAACAATACTATTTTTATTATCTTTTCTTTGAACAAAAGTTCAACTACTAGCAATAATTTAATATCCAATTGTTCTCTAGTTACAATTTTTTCTCGAACTGTTCTCCCTTGTTCCTAATGCACGTCTGACACCTCTTTCTTAATCCAATTGTTAAGGTAGCTAGTTATTTGCTGAAGTAGAAATATTTCTCTTTTTTGTTCGAAGAGAATGTGATTTTATGATCGTTTATTTGAAAAACAGTTAAACTGCTGACTATAATTAAATACCTACCTGCTCTCTTGTGACACATTCTGTTAGAAAGAATACTATTTCTGCATCGACAAAAAAAAAATTCATTTGAAAAAATTGAGCTTTGACAGGAATCTATGAAAAATTTATGAGGGTTTAAAAATCGGCTTTTGGGTAATTCGAGAAAAAAAAATTATAAAAATTATATCTCCTTAACCGCGAGTCTTAGGACCCAGGGGCCAAAAGTGGCAAGTTAGCAAAATGATCAAAAAAATATGCCTAAAAATGTAGATGCTTCATGTGCCAAACACCCGGTATATATATATATATATATATATATATATATATATATATATATATATATATATATATATATATATATATATATATATATATATATATATATATATATATATATATAAGATCATCAATCTGTTCTACTCTACCAGTTAAAAGTTTACCGTGAATATCGGCTCCCAAAAGTAAAACTATTTCATCTATTTCTATTTCAACATCAGACACTATCATGTTTTTCTCTTCCAGAAAAATTCGATTAATATGGACATTCTCTAATCGAGGCGAAAAAACTGCATAATTTTTCCTGTTCTAAAGCCAATAATCTCAAGTTTAAAAGAGCAATTCAAGTCTTCGATTGCCCAATTTTATATAAAGCGTGAAGGACTCAGGAGCTGATTGTTTTCCGCCAAAAATACATTGTACAATGATTTCGTCCCCTGAACTTTTTCAAATTTCATATTTCTTGCGTAATCAGAGAGAATATATGAACGCTGAGATGCGCGAATCAAGTAATGCCATTGACAATTTTTGAACCTGAATCGCTTACAAGTTTGACGACAACGGTTTGTAAAAAGAGTTCCTGCGCTATTGTTTGCTCATCATGCTACATTCTCCACGTTATTTGTTTCTCGAGATTTTGGACACATCTTCAGGACTGGGATATCAATAAATCATTGCATAATATTGAAAATGCCTTTTTCACTACATATAATACATTTTATGAAAGCTTTGCATCTTTTGATACTATGATTGGGTTTCA
This sequence comes from Cynegetis impunctata, assembly GCA_030704885.1. Taxonomy (NCBI): domain Eukaryota; kingdom Metazoa; phylum Arthropoda; class Insecta; order Coleoptera; family Coccinellidae; genus Cynegetis; species Cynegetis impunctata. The sequence goes on from JARQZK010005164.1 coordinate 5,875, forward strand.
AAACAACCAAAGCAAGCATTCTTTTTCGTGACAATTTCCTTTTCTTTCTGCTATAGAAAGTGCTCGTGCTTTAATGCAATCCTGATTTACGATGTGATTTTCCTTACGCAAAAATATACAACAATGAAGTTTTTCTTTACCTTATTTCTCCGCAGAAAAAAAATTGTCGCAGCTGTATATAAATTAGGTTCACCTCTTCCTCCTTATAATCTTTCTGAAGATGGTTTACTTCTTTGTTATAGCTTTACTTTTCTTTCTCAGTAGTGAAACTTGTTTTGGCCAGACTAATGCGCTCCTCCGCCTTTTCACTCAGATCGTAGAAAATCTAGCAAAGAATATTCAAATAATTAATGGATTTGTCTTTATCAGTTTTGCTTTCAATCTTTGCGCATGAATATTACTACGATGTCTCTCCAAGCCCTCAAAATTTCCTCAGGAAGTGCGCGACTCAGCCTAACGGGTTACAGCATGGCAGCACATATTTGTCACTGGTAACAGCCTAATGCATTCTAAGGCTCTAAGATGTGTCTCTAATTTGTCAAATAGAAATGTCAATGACATACCTGTTTTTATTTGTGGCCTGTTTCAACACCAGGTTTAGAAGTTCCCTTACGTATACTTCGATGAGGAATTCATCCCTCGCGAATCTTGCCTTCAGTTTGTCCAAGTAGCTTTTTTCATAGTTTGATGCAGACGGTGGAACAACTATCAACTAAAGCTTTCGACGCGCTACCTGTCTCCATGGACTGCAGTAGATATTGAAATTTGTCCTCCGCTTCAAGCTCCTTGATCCTCGTAAATCTTTCGGAATTGACCCCAAAATCCTATCCAGTTTCGAACATCTCCATCAAATTTCTTCAATTCAAATTTGGGAAGTTTGAAATGTCTCCTGACATTAGATGTTCCTTTCCCGAAATCCACACTGGAACTTGCTTCATCTTGATTTCTTTCGTTTACTAAGACAGACTCACATTTCGACCTACACATTATCAAATACTCACGAAACTTCTCTACTGCTTCATACTCGACTTCCATTTCTTCATCATCAATATCATTCAATGTTAATCTATGGATCTGCTCATCAAAGACGAATAACCTGGACCCTTTATCTTCAATTTGTGCCAATCGGGCTATGATATTGTCCTTTTTCAATGGCCGAATCTCCAAATGTTAGGAGTCGAGAGGATAGAATCATAGACACTGTATTTTAGTATTTTGTTAGTTACATGAGTTTTGTTTATAATAAGATTGACGTTTGTTTTTAAAAACCGTCAAATAAAAGAGTCATTATTTCAACCGAAAATATCCTGTATTTCTTTAAAATCTCCATATATTACATTAATTTGGCGACCGCTGACAGGACAAGTTATTAATGGAGAATCTATCGAACGTAAAGAAAGAACCGGGATATATTAAGAAAAATGTTCACCAAGTCATGCCATGGATTTGGAAATGGATTGAGATCCGGCCATTTTAAAAAAGGACAATATCATAGCTTGATTGGCACAAATTGAAGATAAAGGGGTCCAGGTTATTCGTCTTGATGAGCAGATCCGTAGATTAACATTGAATGATATCTGATGATGAAGAAATGGAAAATCGAGTATAAAAGCAGCTAGAGAAGTTTCGTGAGTATTTGATAATGTGTAAGGTCGAAATGTGAGTCTGTCTTAGTAAACGAAAGAAATCAAAGATGAAGCAAGTTCCAGTGTGCGATTTCGGGAAAGGAACGTCCTTAATGTCAGGAGAACATTTCAAACTTCCCAAATTTGAATTGAAGAAATTTGATGGAGATGTTCGAAACTGGATAGGATTTTTGGGGTCAATTCCGAAAGATTCACGAGGATAAGGAGCCTTGAAGCGAGAGGACAAATTTCAATATCTACTGCAGTCCATGGAGACAAGGTAGCGCGGCCGAAAAAGCTTTAGTTGATAGTTTTCCATCGTCTGCATCAAACAATGAAAAAAGCTATTTGAACAACTGAAGCAAAGATTTCGCGAGGGATGAATTCCTCATCGAAAGTATACGTAAGGGAACTTCTAAAACCTGGTGTTGAAAAACAGGCCACAAATAAAACAGGTATGCTCATTGACATTTCTATTTGACAAATTAGAAACATATCTTAGAGCCTTAGAATTCATTAGGTATTACCAGTGACAAAATATGCTGCCATGCTGTACCCGTTAGCTGAGTCCGCACTTCCTGGGACATTTTGAGGGCTTGGAGAAGAGACATCGTAGTAATATTTATGCCAAAAGATTGAAAGCAACTGATAAAGACAAATCCATTAATTATTTGAATATTTACTAGATTTTCTACGATCTGAAGTGGAAAGCGAGGAGCGCATTAGTCTGGCCAAAACAAGTTTCACTACTGAGAAAAGAAAAGAAAAGCTATACAAGAAGTAAACCATCTTCAGACAAGAATATAAGGAGGAAAGAGGGTGAACCTAATTTATATACAGCTGCGACAATTTTTTTCTGCGGAGAAATATGTAGAAAAGAAAAACTTCATTGTGTATATTTTGCGAAGGCAAAATCACATCTAAGTCAGGATTGCATTAAAGCACGAGCACTTTCTATAACAGAAAAGAAAGGAAATTGTCACGAAAAAGAATGCTTGCTTTGGTTGTTTGAAACCCAATCATAGTATCAAAAGATGCAAAGCTTTCATAAAATGTATTATATGTAGCTAAAGGCATTTTCCAATATTATGCAATGATTTATGATATCCCAGTCTGAAGAATGTTCCAAAAATCTCGAGAAACAAATAAACGTGGAGAATGTAATGCATGAGCAACAATACCACAGGAACTCTTTGACAAACCGTTGTCGTCAAACTTGTAAGCGATTCAGCGTGTTCAAAAATTGTCATGGCATTACTTGATTCCGCATCTCAGCGTTCATATATTCTCTCTGATTACGCAGAAATATGAAATTGAAAAAGTTCAGGGACGAAATCATTGTACAATGTATTTTTGGCGGAAGACAATCAGCTCCTGAGTGTCTCACGCTTTATATAAAATTGCAATCGAAAGACTTGAATTGCTCTCTTTTAAACTTGAATTATTGGCTTTTAGAACAGCAAGAAAAATTATGCAAGTTTTGTCCCTCGATTAGAGAATGCCTATCCATATTATCAAATTTTCTGGAAGAGAAAACATGTGCATAAGCCTGGTCTGAACTGTTGAAAATAGAAATAGATGAAATAGTTTTACTTTTGGGAGCCGATATTCACGGTAAAACTTTTTAACTGGTAGCGAGAACAGATTGATGATCACTATAATATATATATATATTATATATATATATATATATATATACTATATATAATATTATATATACTATATATATATAGTATACTATTATATATTACCGCGGGTGTTTCGTGGCCCAACATGGAGCATCTACATTTTTAGGCATATTTTTTTGATCATTTTGCTAACTTGCCACTTTTGGCCCCTGGGTCCTAAGACCGCGAGTCGTTAAGGAGATATAATTTTTATAATTTTTTTTTCTCGAATTACCCAAAAGCCGATTTTTATACCCTCATAAATTTTTCATAGATTCCTGTCAATGCTCAATTTTTTCAAATGAATATTTTTTTTTGTCGATGCAGAAATAGTATTCTTTCTAACAGAATGTGTCAGAATGAGTCTCACGCTTTATATAAAATTGCAATCGAAGACTTGAATTGCTCTTTTAAACTTGAATTATTGGCTTTAGAACAGGAAAAATTATGCAGTTTTGTCCCTCGATTAGAAAATGTCCATATTATCAATATTCTGAAAGAGAAAAACATGATAGTGTCTGATGTTGAAATAGAAATAGATGAAATAGGATAACTTTTGGGAGCCGATATTTACTGGTAACTTTTAACTGTTAGCAGTAGAACAGATTGATGATCTTATAGCAGTAGAAGAAACATATTTTGGGTGGACAATATGGATCATTTCATCAGAAAACACATTGAGAAACACATTCACAACGCTTTGTTCTTTCAATGACTCAACAATAGCTGATTTGTGGTGGAGCTTAGATGTTCTGGGGATTTCGGATCCAGTTTCTATCAAAAAACGGGATACTTTAGAAGCCGAACAGCAGTTGAACTTTTTAATAAGACAGTAAAATTCAATAGAGAGAAAATAGATATGAAATAAAATTGCCATGGATTGAAGGTCACCCTGTATTATTGAATAATAGAGAAATAGCAGAAAGTAGGCTTCATCAACAACAAAAAGGTTGATTGTTTAGGAAAATATCAAGACTATATAACAAAGTTTTCACTGAGTGGGAAAAACCTTGGCATAATCGAACAAATAACTTCAATATCACAAAATAGTAAAGAACATTATATAACACATCATCCAGTCATAAAGAAACGAGTTTCACTACGAAAATAAGGCCAGTCTTTGAAGCATCAGCAAAAGATAAAAAATGGTATTTCTTTGAATATTTGCCTAATGAAAGGACCAAAATTGATAGAACTCATTCCTATTATCCTTTTCTCAAATTCAGACTTGGCATTGATCGGGGTAACTTCCGATATCAAGAAAGCTTTTCTACAAATAGGAATAGCAGTAGAAGATAGGGATTCTCTCAGGTTCCTTTGGTGGGATGATTTGTCTTCGAAAAAGATCAAAATTTATAGACCACACCAGAGTAGTTTTTGGTATATCCTCTAGTCCATTTTTACTGGCAGCTACACTGTCTTATCATTTGAGGAAAGCACCGGGAAATTTGAAAGGAAACAGCCCTAAAAATTAATGAACTCTTTTTATGTTGACAACTGTGTTACTAGTGTGAATAATGTAGAAGAACTTTCGAAATTTATTGAAGAATCTAAAATTCTGATGTCATCTGCAGGATTTGATTTGAGGGGTTGGGTTACAATAGCACTAAGTTTTTTGCTGAGAATGATGAAGAATTGCCCACTAAAGGAAATATAACTTCAGCTATTAGGATTACAATGGAATTTCGAAAGGGAACATTGTGTTGTGATGTTAAATGTTGTGAATGAAATAGTAAAGATTCCAACAACAAAAAGAGGTTTGTTATCAGCAGCACAACGTATCTTTGATCCAATTGGTTTCACTTGTCCTCTGTAACACTCATTCCCAAATTATTATTACAAGAAACATGGAAGTTGAAAATCAATTGGGATTCTAAATTGCCAAAAGAACTCATCTTGAAAGTTTTGAGAAATGGTTGAAACAAATACATTTATTGCAGTTATGCAGTATACCTCGTGCCATTATTTCGAATTAACCTATCTGAACGGAATGCCAACTTTACATATTTTTTGTGATGCCAGCAAGCTGGCTTATTCTGCTTGTATTTTTATTCGAATTGAAGAAAATGAGCTAATTTTCAGTTACCTACTACAAGCCTAAATCGAGAATTAGTCCTATAAAAGATATAACTTTTGCCAAAGATTGGAACTATTAGCAGCAGTAGTAGGATGTTAGACTGTATCAGTTCATAATACAAGTGGATTATTTCCCGTTACTTTGGAAACATATTTTGGACTGATTCAAAAGTTGTTTTAACGTGGAGATCAGAACGAAATCAAGTTGGAGCACTTTTGTTATGAATCGAGTGATAGAAATACGCACTAAGACAAATATTAATGATTGGCATCATGTTACCTGGCGATATTAATCCTGCTGACCTTCCATCACGTGGATGTAGTTGTAAACGTCTGTTGGAATTGAGATGGTGGGAGGGACCCGGTTGGCTCAATAAGAGTAAAGAATTCTGGCCATCGTTGTCTGAAGAAGAGTTCTCAGAGGAAAAGGCATTCGATGAGTCTAGGAGAATACAATTTCTAATCTAGTTAGCCAAGGGGATTTCACTTCTGTTACATTTACTTATTTTTCAAAATACTCAAGAATTAATCAGAATGGATCGCATGGATGTATCGTTTTTCTGACAGGTGTCGTGGAAAAGAAAATACATGAGAATGCAAGTTGACTAATGAAGAAGTGGATAGAGCAGAAGTATGTGTGATGAAATATTATACAGAGTGAGAGCTTTGGTGGTACATCACCAGTGGACATTTCAAACATTAATATTTTCAAGGATGAATGTAGTTTGATAAGGGTCAAAACAAAAACTTGTTCTTGCACAGAAGATGCACATTCTTTTCAAATTTCCAGTCATATTGCCCCTACAACACGTTATTCGTGAGGAAATTAGTTAGAGGAACAACATAACATTACATATCACGCCGGGAGTGCAAACACTCTTGAAAATACTTCTTCGTGAGAGATTTTGGATAATAAAAGCAGAAGATTGGTGAGAGAAGTTATTTTCCAAAGTGTACGGTATGTAAGAGGTTCAAGGTAAAAGCATTAGAGACGCCATTTGCCCCACTTCCAAATGATAGACTGAAAAAGTTCTGCGGTATTCCAAATAACCGGTACAGATTTTGCAGGTCCATTTTATTTGAAAAATGGAGAAAGGCATGGATAGTTATTTTTACCTGTGCTGTTTATAGGGCATGCCATTTCGAGTTGGTGAAATCTCTTTCAACTGATGCATTTCTTCAAGCTCTCAGGAGAATTTTATGCCCAGAAGAGGACGGGCATCAGTCATATATTCCGATAATGGTACCAAATTATGTTGGAGCAAATAATCATTAAAGAACTTGGATTGGAACGAAATTTTGAAATACTCATCAGTTCAACGTATCACCATGGAAGTTCAACGTCCCAACAGCACCTTGGTGGGGGAGGATGGTGGGAGCGTATAGTGAGAATGATCAAAGAACTTTTGAGGAGAAATCTTGGTAAGAAAACGATCGATTACGAAGAGCTTTCGACAATACTTTGTGACTGCGAAGCAATTATAAATTCTCGGCCATTAACATACAGTTTCAAGACGATTCTGAAGAGTTTAGTTCCCATAAACACCTTGATCGTTGTTTTGCAGAGCATACATAGCCTCTGAAGTGCCAGATCCTTGGACATGATCAGCAGAATAAACATAAAGAAGAGATTCAGATATATGCAGAAATAAGAGAAAAAATCTTCGAGCAAGATTTAGGAATGAATACCTAGCCATATCTGGTTCACTTTGGTCAAAGACGCAGCGACAAATTAGGTATCGGTATGTTTTAGTTTTGATAGGATCAGATAATACAAAAAGGATAAGTTGGCCAATAGGAAGAAATAGTAGAAATTTACCCTGGAAAAAGACAAAGTAGCAAGAGTGGCACGAATAAAAACAGCATCTGGAGAAATATTGCGTCCGTTTCAAAGAATATACCCCCTGGAGATTTCGAATTCAGACGAGGAATCAGCTATAGTACAGGGCAGACTCACAAAAGACAGACTTCATTTCAAATCAAAGCGAAACTTCGAAAGAGAACAGTTGGCAGAGAAGTTGAGAAGAGAGATGGAGCCACATCGTCGGAAAAACAAAGAAAAGGGAAGAAGAAGAAGTTATTCCAGTAACTACCAGATCCGGACGCTTGGTCAAGATTCCCCATCGTTATGGATTGTAATTAGTTTTGTAATTCATCATTACAAAAGGTGGGAGAATGTTAGGAGTCGAGAGGAATAGAATCATAGACACTGTATTTTAGTATTTGTTAGTTACATGAGTTTTGTTTATAATAAGATTGACGTTTTGTTTTAAAAACCGTCAAATAAAAGAGTCATTATTTCAACCGAAAATATCCTGTTATTTCTTTAAAATCTCCATATATTACAATATATATATATATATATATATATATATAATATATAATAGATATTTATATATATATATATATAGAATATAAAATATATATATATATATATATATATATATATATATATATATATATATATATATATATATATATATATATATATATATATATATATATATATATATATATATATATTAATTAAAGAATATTTTATTTAATAATAAGCGGAAATTATCAGGTAATTGCATAGTATTATGTTAACTGGATAGAACTTGGACGAAACATAGCAAAATTTAAACTAAAATTAATATCAAGTTAAGGAACAGCATATGTCAGCAAATACCAGAATTAATAATGATTGCAGAAGTTATATAAGAGTGCATTCAAGTTTGCCAAAACATCATCAGGAACAAGCTTGTTTGGAAATATTCATTACATTTATTCAAGATAATAGTATTTGTCGTTTCGATGTGTACAGCATAATCGTTTAACTATGTAAAACTACTTGAAAAATGTATTTGAAGAAAATTTCTTGAAGTAACAAAAATTTCTGATATGGATCTTGTTGGAAGATATTCAAATTATAAATTTTGTTGAATAATGTTTGAAACAAGAATCGTTTCTGTCAATTATATTTTTCAAACCAATTGGATTCAAGCTTTCAACATTCTTCGCTGCGGGAAGCTGCTTGAGGCGACTGAGAGATTCCTGAGATGATTTACAGATGCCTCTTTTCCAGTGTCACATACATGAAACCAGTAGCGCTCAACGAAATATCATACGTTGAAATAGCATATTTACTCCTTCGTAGTTCTCTTCGCATGTCATTTGAAATTGTTGAACTTCTTGAGTATTCTCTTTTTGAAAATACACCTCAAAATTTTCTATATTTCCATCATACACATTCATCACAACAAATGAGATGAAATATTCTTTTCTGGAATTTTTTCCATTGTAGAACGAAGCTATCAAAATTTGGTTAAATTTTTCCAACCGCCGCCATTTTACGTAGATATTTCTTGTTTCTTCGTGGTTTTTGAAAATTAGCCAAACTCCAAAGCTTCTGAAAATTGAGTTAGAGGGCTCAAACTTGGTACGTAGATTCAGCTAATGTTGAGGAAGTGCCTTTGGGTACCATTTTCCTCAGTCGCGCTAACCCGCGAGGCTGTTCTGTTGAAATCGCATCTCAACCTGCTTCGCTATCAGTATACGATGCACTTAGCGATTTTTTTCACAATACAGGGTTGAAATTTGGTACGTGGCTTGAATTAATTTTGAGGTACGTTCCTTAGTTGATATGAACTTTTTTCCTAAACTACTATGCACTTCACAATTTTTTTTTTTTAAATAAATTATTTTCAACTCTCCAATTCGATTATCTATTTAAGCGTGATTTCTCAAAATACAATTCAATTCGTGAGAATCGCACCTCGGCGTGATGCATTTCTCGCTCAAAATAAAACTTAAGCGATGGAGCTCTGCTGCTCACGAGTTTTTTTTAATAGTGTCAAAATTAAAAAAGGAGTAGTTTACTCGTGATTCATATTTATATTTCACATTCTACTCTGTACAATATTCAGAAATTCATAATTTTGTCATTAATCAGTAATTTAATTAAGGGCATCTAATTTTTCCGAAAAAAATCGAAAAAACACGTTGCTAAGTAATATTTTATCAAGAAGCATGAGTGCTGGTGGCAACAAAAATCCGAATGGACGACGAGGATTTTGCACCTGCACGAATGCTTTTTGTTGAAAAATATCACTTTGCATTGTGTTTTTTCGATTTTTTTCACAAGAAATATTAGATTCCCGAACGGCATTTGACAAGACTATTTCATGAGTAACAGCTGTCAAGTTTCGCAGCGGGTAAACTCGAAAAAACTGATGACAGGTGCTGTCATACAGTGTTTTCATCTAGAAACCATTTTTAGTTCAAAATTGCGCGTCTGTGATTGGTAGAAACTAAGACGAGGGAAATAGTCAGGAATAAATTTTTTTTGATGAATTGATTATAGAACTTTTTGAAACTCCCTGTATATATATATATATATATATATATATATATATATATATATATATATATATATATATATATATATATATATATATATATATATATATATATATATATATATATATATATATATATATATATATATATATATATATGTATATATATGTATATATATATATATATATATATATATATATATATATATATATCTATATACAGTTCGGCTGCTCCATTCCAAAACACAGTAACCAACATTTTTTTAGAAATTGATATTTCTATATATTGGGATATACTGTGTTTGGACGCATCTTTCAACCTGGCCTGTTTGCTGATAGCTGCAATAGATTCAGAGTTATCACATACCCATAACCTAGTATCTGCACAAATTTTCTCCGTTCCACATTTCCAAACATAGTATATGCTTTTTCCAAACCAAAACACTGTATATACCAGATGCTCCGTTTTGGCAATTTGAAAGATATAAGATCACGTCGGTCAGCAAATAGTAAACACAGTAAATGAACAGTTACTGTGTTCTGAGTATTCAAGGCTGAATCAAAAATTCAAACGTTTCAGTGTTTACCATTTTTAAGATGCAGTGTTGTGTCAGTTTTTATTACTCTGCGAAGCCGAGAAATGCCGAAAAATGAAAAAGTTGCCCGCGACAAAGAAAAGCATCCGATGAAATCTTCATGTTCAGAGAAATGTACTAAAAAATGTGGTTCCACATTCTCTGAAGAAGAACGATTTCGGATTTGGGAAGAATACTGGTTGTTGGATTAGAGTTCACGCCGTAAATGGTTGGCTAAAAATGTCCAAATGGTGCCTGTAATGAGATGAACTAACCTAGCTCAACCTGGCAAAGGCTTCGCAAAAAACGAAAGTCGAAAATTTTTCTTTCCAAAAAAAAATAGAAGTAGATGGGTTTGTCGCAAGTTTTTTCTGAATACCCTTGGATATTCCAACGATTCTGTTATTACGGAATTATGCAACGCGATGAAAAAAATTCCTTTGCTGGGAAAATAGGGGTACCACAGGAAATTATAAGAGAAAACGAGAAAGAACTATCATCATGAATCACATCAACAAATTCAAGCCTTGTATTACTCACTATCGACGTCAAAATGCACCTAATATGAGATATTTATCAAGAGACTTAACAGTACAATCCATGTTTGATAATTTATGACGTGAACATCCCGGTTTCTGTTAAATTGAACTTAACAGGAAGACCATAAAATTAATGCATATTTCTTTATGCATGCCGAAATCTGACGTTTGTGTAGAATGCGAAACTTACAAGAATAAGTCACAGGCCAAAGATGTTGAAGAACTGACTTTTGTTGAATGACCAGGAATGGAATACACACAAAAATAAAGCTAAAAAAGCCACTGACAAATACCACGAAGATGCTATGATACCTGACAATCAAAACGTCAGAATATATTCAATGGATTTTCAAAAGGTGATTTTAATTCCTAACATGCCCTCCGTAAAAGATAGTCATTTTTTAAGCCGCTTCACAGCTTTCAATTTGACATTTGCTTCGTTAAAAAAAAAGTCTTCGTTCAAAAATTATTGCTCCATGTGGCATGAAGGTTTGGCAGGACGTGATGGTAACCATATTGTTGATGCCATTTTTAGAGTTTTCGAGGAAGAACGAGATGTCAAAGAGTTCATTATTTGGTCAGATAATTGTACAGGGCAGAATAAAAATTGGATACTTTATACATCGATAGTTTGGTTGGTAAATCAAGAAAACGGACCTGATTGTGTGACTTTCCGTTATCTCACATGCCAAAGAATCAGATTCCTTGAGAGGTTTTTTGTTGAATCCTATAGTTGAAGTATGCTTCAAGAAAGGGAAAAGAAGCTTGGATTATAAAACTGATTTCGACCAAGAAGAGTATATATCTCTAGACTTTTTGCAGAAGAAATTCAATTTTCAGAGTATTCCAGAAGTTCTACCAGTACGTGGAATACTGACATCAAAGAAAAACGAAATCATAAGAGTATTGGGACCGTGAATGCCGATAAACAGGTTGAAGTTTTGGAAAAATCTTCATGAAAGCGATTCTGCTCCAGATTTGGTCGAGGAGTATGATGACACCAATTTAGATGATAGTATGTAGTAGTTTCTTTGCTTCAAAATATTTGTTCACTACCTGTAAGACATTTTAACCAACCGTTGTATTTCTAAACTAATAAACGTTGGACATAATTATACTGTTTTGTTATCTTGAATTCAGTAAAATGTTACTACCTACATAAAATAAACTGTTGTTTATTTAATTTTTGATGTAGATACTCTATTTTGAAATATAAAAAAATATGTCATATTCGATGCCAAAACCAAGCATGTGCCAAATCTATAGCTACAACTAAAAATACGCAGAATTTGAGTATGTATAAAAAATTATACGACGAACTGTAACACGTAACCGTAAAATCAAAAATATAGCATTAAATACGTCTCAGGGCCAAACAAAAACACTAAATCTCGTTTCCCTCACAATTCCATTATTTTCACATACTGTGTTTTGGAATGGAGCAGCCGATGTATATATATATATATAAATATATATATATATATATATATATATATATATATATATATATATATATATATATATATATATATATATATATATATATATATATATATATATATATATATATATATATATATATAAATATATGAACATATATTATGTGTGTGTGTAGTTGAATTAGTGAAGGGAACGATCGATAGAATTAAAGTTCAGATTACAATCATATAATTATTGATATTTGACATACAAAAAATAAACATTTTGCACAGATATTTGAACTCCGTCAGAGTTTTTTTGTTTTTGTTTCCTCATAATCAATTTATAACCCAATAATAGTTAGTATAGGTATTATTTGCTAAAACAATGACCAAGATTAAAATAAACTTGTTAATATCGAATCAGTTGCTTTTAATGATTGTTATAAAGTAACGAAGGCAAATAAATACACAATATATGCCATATAAGAATGTAGTAGCGTACCGAACAAATCACTATCTTCAAGTTATTTCACTTCTCCGACAAGAAAAGATGATTATGTCATATCTGAGCAAAGTAAAAAGCTTTTACTCACAATCGATCGGTAATCGATGGTTTTCTAACCTTCAAAACAGTCGGGAAGCGCTTCATTACATACTTCATACTTTCCCGGCTAGCAAATCTCACTTTCCCGGCTAGCAAATGTCACTTTACCGGCTAGCTTGTGTAATTTTACCTACTAGCATGGAAATAAATCAGAATTAACTCGATATTCATTTAATATAAAAAGAACAAAAATATTTGGAATTATAAATATTAATAGTTACATTCGAATTATGATTACTATTGACCGTTGAAGCAAGAACTAGTTGCTTAAAGTTATGAGTTTCAGAATTCGATTATGATGCCGACGTTCTAGGATTTTCAGCATGAGGCAACATATTAGCTATTTTTGATTGTCCATGCAAAGAATTCTCCATAACCTTCAGCCACGGTACTAAATTTCCACCCCCCTAATCTCTTCAACTGTAGAATGTCTCCACCTGTACTTGCTAATAATGTCGCTGAAGTACGTCTGAAACAATGTCCTGTGAACTCATTATAATTTTCTAGTTTTAAAAAGATTTTTGGGAAAACTTCCGATAGAATTATGCCCAAAAGGCTGTCGTGTAACTTCGCCAAACCTCATTTGTAAGAACAACATTTCACAGTCGATGTTGTTGCGCATATCACAGTATTGTTTCACTACTTTGATCCATTCCGGTTTTGTAAGCACAAATGTACGCCAGGAATAGGTTTTGGTTATACTAATCGTTATTGTAATTCGATTTTCTATAATTTCCAAATCATTTATTTTCATTTTTAGAAGTTCATCACACCTTCAAGTTTCGGAAATGCCAATAATCAAAGTAACCTGAAAGAAATTCTGGTGGTGTGGATTCAAATTCGCAGTCAAACATTTTTCGTTAATATTGTCAAAAATTAAATTGTGAATTTTGACCCAAATGTCAGATCGAATCTATGGTTAAATCAACTAACATTTTATGTTTCCTAATTAATAAAAGAAATAATTATTATCAGAACTTGATTATTAATGTGATCGATTGTGAGTAAAATAGTATACAAACCTCGGGGAAAATCATTCCAGCCTCACGTCTGCAGCACACCTCGGTATGCTACCTTGCCGTTCGGCTGTAATAGATTACTTCCCCGCTCGGTATGTAATATACTATTACTCACAATCGATCGGTAATCGATGGTTTTCTAACCTTCAAAACAGTCGGGAAGCGCTTCATTATATACTTCATACTTTCCCGGCTAGCAAATCTCACTTTCCCGGCTAGCAAATGTCACTTTACCGGCTAGCTTGTGTCACTTTACCTACTAGCATGGAAATAAATCAGAATTAACTCGATATTCATTTAATATAAAAAGAAAAAAATATTTGGAATTATAAATATTAATAGTTACATTCGAATTATGATTACTATTGACCGTTGAAGCAAGAACTAGTTGCTTAAAGTTATGAGTTTCAGAATTCGATTATGATGCCGACGTTCTAGGATTTTCAGCATGAGGCAACATATTAGCTATTTTTGATTGTCCATGCAAATAATTCTCCATAACCTTCAGCCACGGTACTAAATTTCCACCCCCCTAATCTCTTCAACTGTAGAATGTCTCCACCTGTACTTGCTAATAATGGCGCTGAAGTACGTCTGAAACAATGTCCTGTGAACCCATTATAATATTCTAGTTTTAAAAAGGTTTTTGGGAAAACTTCCGATAGAATTATGCCCAAAAGGCTGTCGTGTAACTTCGCCAAACCTCATTTGTAAGAACAACATTTCACAGTCGATGTTGTTGCGCATATCACAGTATTGTTTCACTACTTTGATCCATTCCGGTTTTGTAAGCACAAATGTACGCCAGGAATAGGTTTTGGTTATACTAATCGTTATTGTAATTCGATTTTCTATAATTTCCAAATCATTTATTTTCATTTTTAGAAGTTCATCACACCTTCAAGCTCCGGAAATGCCAATAATCAAAGTAACCTGAAAGAAGTTCTGGTGGTGTGGATTCAAATTCGCAGTCAAACATTTTTCGTTAATATTGTCAAAAATTAAATTGTGAATTTTGACCCAAATGTCAGATCGAATCTATGGTTGAATCAACTAACTTTTTATGTTTCCTGATTAATACAAGTAATAATTATTATCAGAACTTGATTATTAATGTGATCGATTGTGAGTAAAATAGTATACAAACCTCGGGGAAAATCATTCCAGCCTCACGTCTGCAGCACACCTCGGTGCTGCGCACCTCGGTATGCTACCTTGGCGTTCGGCTGTAATAGATTACATCCCCGCTCGGTATGTAATATACTATTATTCAAATTTAAAATTCGCGCATTTTATTATAGTTGAAAACCCAGATTAACTTGACCAATAAAGGTAGATACAAAAGAAGATATATATATATATATATATATATATATATATTATATATATATTATATATATATATATATATATATATATATATATTATATATATATATATATATATATATATATATATATATATATATATATATATATATATATATTTAAATATATATACATAGATATGATAGAGATTTTAGTTTTTGGTGTCCACTGATTATTTAGATCGAATTTCTCTGATATATGAAACAATTACAATAGCGAAATAATATGAATTTACCAAGAGGTGAGCCAATGTCTCAAGCCAATATCTAACTTCAGACTAACGGTTATCTATGAACTCGTAACTCGTAAGTGTTGAACACCGAGAAGAAAGAAACACATCTCTATATCATTCGAATTTTTTTGAACTGTTATAACTAGAGAACTTCGAGTTGTACTAGAAAAAACAGCAAAGAAGGGAGAAAAATCAAACTGAAAAATTTATTCTTCTTGCTCAAAATATATTCTCATTCAAATATTTCTTTCAACAAAAATTACTTATTAATACGCATATTCGAAAGTTCCCGTACCAGCATCTGATGTCTTCTGTGTGTATCTATTTAAATTCTGTGAGCATAAGGCGTTATTCTGACTACCTATATGATTATGATTTTCACCAACTGGAGGGAAGATATATATTATGAGGCCAAATAATTCTCAAATGTTAAATTTAGGACAAAATTCTTCTATGTGATCTTGGAGGGTTGAATTTAATCATTATTTTTTCCTAGATTATATTTTGTCATGCTATAGATACGTAGTGAATTGAAAACAGCCTGTCTTTTTATGTATTTCAGTAGCCTGTGTACATATTTATTGAATATTCTTCATTTATTTTCTTGACAGTATTATGCACATTACCATTAGAATGAAGTTGAAAAATAGAGTGTTGAATTATACGGGAACAGCCCCGATCAACGCTGAACTTTAACTTGAATACATGTATCATCGAATTAAACCTATATGCAGTAGCTAGTCGACGATAAGATTAAGAACAAGGAAGATAAACACCACTCCGCAAACCATACCATATATGGAAAACATCTGAATGCCGCCATAACTGCCCACTATTTTCCGCTGTCATTGAAATTTGTATGTTTCTATATTTAATCTGTGATAACTGTTGTTATTAGATCTACAGTTCTATCGAGAATTTCTGAGGAAATTGACGACAGTTCGTAAGTCAGTATAATTCGCTTTTTGATGTGAATATTAGGTATGCAGTTATTCACTGTGAAACTGATACATTCCTTACGTTGGGTATGGATTTACTTGAAAGTAAAACTCTCAACGTACTCACTGAAATAATATTATCTTACATCATCAAGCAATTATCCATCGAATATATAATGATGTATAAACTAATGAAAATTTTTTATTTACGACAGTATATATAT
>JARQZK010005164.1:27500-32500 GCA_030704885.1 Cynegetis impunctata
ACAACAAAATGATATCACCACTTACTATTATAAGATGTCTACTTTTTAAATAGGTACATTACTCCATATAAAGTACGAAACATAAAAAAAACTAAAACATATTATTTTCCCTCCTTAAAAAAATGCAAACAATAATAATAAAATTAGTAATAATAAAATTATAATTATTATAATTCTGTAAAAGTCCCCACCGAGGCCCCTACTCAACTCGTTAATTTTTTTTTAACCAACGCAACGGTTAAAAACGTTCGGACAAAAACGAGATATCCTGCCTATAATAGATAAGTACAGTTATACGGTACATAGGGCCGTGTAGCATAGTACTGTCTGTTTTTATCCAAAAATGGTTATCTGTTGTGTCGGGTAAAAAGGACAGAAATGAAAGAGCTGAATGAGGGCCTTGACAAATTTAAACCTAACTTTAATTTGCCCTAGCAACAAAAACGCACTGAAATCAACAAACTAAATATTTTTTTCTTGTACATAATATTTAACTGTAATCCTTATTTTAATGAGAAATCACATCTTCTCTTTATATTTTGTATTTTATGTTTACGGTGCAAAACCCGCCAGTTCAATTGGACCGTAAAAAAAAATAGTAGTATTTTTTTTTACCGTATAGATATCATACCTTTCAGGCCAAATAAACTGATCCCCACTTTGTTTCAAAAATTTTACTTCAGAAGTATCACCCTCTTAAATGTTAATAATTTTTCCAAGGAACAACTGTTTGTTGAAGGCAACTGCATAGTAGTTTTCTGGCCCAATGTCAAGTATTTTTAAATCTTAAGCATGTGAATTCGATTTATTTTCTGTTAAATTGTCATCAATATTTTCATCTGCATTTGTATCGTCAAATGTAGCACTAACGTACACTCGAGCCCACACTACTGTCACTACTAGATATATCCTGATCGGGGTAAAGTTTGTTCTTCAATTTAGGAGTTTTACTTGGCTTCGACGAAGAGAGTGACTGGGCTTTCTTTTTAAAGTAGGTTTAACACTTTTATTAACTATAAATCTTTTTATTCTGTCATTACTTTCGAGTCGCTCAGTAACCAGCATTCACTTCATTCAAGCAGGACCGAGCAGGACCAAATATGAACAAAAACTTGCGCTGTTTCTGGGTGAATACTAGGAAAGCGACGTTGTCGCATGTCCCCTTTCAAAGAAACGGTATCAGGATGGTATCAGCGAGTAGCGCCAGGCCGGCGATGAGAATATCAGTCTGGTTTGCGTTTGTCATCTTGAATATGATTATATTATGTACCTACGGTCGCGAGAAAAAAAACTAACAAAATCTAAAAAATAAACGCACCTGCATTCTGACAGTTTCAATGCATTAAAAATGTAATACCGAGTGTAATACTGTCAAAATTCAGGTGCGTTTATGCCCACTATTATAGGTTTCAATTAAGCGACAACTCGATCGACACTTCGTTATTATAAATCCTGATTATCAACTACTAATCTTTCGTTTAATCAGCCGGTTATATTTAATGAAAGCAAAATAGACTGTGGGTAAAAGGCAAACTAATGTCATACTAATGCCACACTAATGCCGTACTAATGCCACACTAATTTCATACTAATACCACACTAATGCCATACAAATGCCAGGAAATATACAGAAATATAGGACTAATGCCTACCAATGCCACTCCAATGCCATTAGCATTGCCATAAATATACACAGTAATGCCAAGTATTACCAGTAATGCCAATGATCTGTACACCACAATGCCACAGCGGTTGCCCCCTCGTATTAGACTTTATCGTGTAATCCCAAAATAATATTATTTCATTTCAATAGTACCAAAGTTACGATTTCTTATACCTATCCTACTATTTTTTTCAATAATAGTGGGCTCTGGCCAAGATGTCGTTAAATTATTGTTTCAAAAGAACAAATATTTGACAGATAAAATACTTATAATTGAGGGCCTTGGCATAAAAGGGGTCCTAGTGACATTTTTAAAAATATAGATCTATGTGCAGATTTAGGTACCTTAAATGCCAATTTATGTAGTATAAAAAGGAATCAAGTGATTTTATGCTTTGAGAGCCATCTATTGAAGAATCAAAAAAGCTTGTGAATGAAATTGCAGAAATCTTGATTTGAAAGAGGATCAAGTGCGCTTGGACCCCTTTTATTCTTACCAAAGTTCCATAATAATTTATAATTTTGCGTTTACTTACGGTAACCAGCGTGAGTTTAAAAAGTAATAATAGCTATTTAATGAACATTATAATACATTTTGCCAGTTCGTAGGACGTTTTTTTTAATGTCTGTTATGTTTTATTCCGGAGAAGAGTATGTGGGACATAAAGACAAACTGCATGTATCGCGAACAGTAAAACCATATAATCATAACTGTAGGTATAAGTGCAATGCAAATATATCAGAAGAGAATAGAGCCCACCTGTTTGAGAGCTTTTATAAGCTCGCATCGTATGATCTTCAAAATTCATTCTTATCCGCCTGCATAAAGAAGAAGCATGTAGAAAGAAGACAAAATACAGCTAAAAATAAAAATTTCAGTACCGAAATATACATCTTGAATAAACGCGTGTGCAAAATATTTTTTCTTCGAACGCTTGACATTAGCAATAAACGATTTAGAACCGTTTGCCTAAAAACTGATCATGTTGGTGTTTGCGGAAAAAATCAAAGAGGACGGCAACCTACAAAAAAAATGGACCCAAAATATCGTGAGTTAGTTATGGAACACATAAAAATGTTTCCAACATACATTAGTCACTATTCGAGAAAATCAAATTTAAATGCTAAATATTTATCACAAGACTTAAATTTAAATAAAATGTATAAGCTGTATGTTGAACTTTGCCAACAACTACAAGTGAATCCGGTTAAGGCTTCCTATTACAGATATATTTTTAATAAGAACTTCAACTTAAGGTTCCATCGGCCAAATTCTGACACATGTAGCAAGTGTGACAGTTTGCAAAATATAATAAGCCACTCGCAAGATGAGAACCAGATTAAAGCTGCCAAATTGGAAAAAGAAATCCACCAGTGGAAAGCAGAAAAGTGCATCACTTCCAAAAAAAACGATGCAGAAAAATACAAAAATTCTCTGAACACGAATGTCGTCTGCTTTGATCTTCTACAGGCCCTCCCTACTCCTTTACTAACAACGTCAAAAGTATTTTATCTCCGACAACTTTGGACATATAACTTCTGTGTTCATAACTTAACTACAGGAAAATCAGAGATGTATGTCTGGGATGAAACTATTTCATCCAGAGGATCGCAAGAAATTGGATCTTGTCTCATACATTTTATTAATAAAGTTCTTGTTGAAAATATAACAAAACTGATTGCCTACAGTGATTCTTGTGGTGGACAAAATAAAAACAAAAATATTGTTAAGTTGTTCATGTTTTTAGTGAAAGCTACTCGCCTCCAAGAAGACCATCACAAGTTTTTAGAGCCAGGCCACACCTTCATGGAGTGCGACAGGGACTTTGGGATAATAGAAAAAGCAAAGCGCAAAATTCCTCAAGTGTTTATTCCTGAGCACTGGGCCAATGTCAACGAGTCTTCCTGCAAAAAATGTAATGTACACAATGACCGAACAACATTTTTACTCTTTCCAAACTTTGAACGAGAATATAAGGGATCCTAAAACAGATACAAACAATAAAATAATAAAGTGGAGAGAGATTAAATACTTTTATTTTCAAAAGTCTGCTGAAACCTTTTCATTTTTTTTCAAAGGAACCTTAGAAGAGGAATTTCCATTTACTAAATCGATTTGCTTCTCAAATAAAGTTGGACGTCCCATGTTGTCTCTGGAAAATATGTTCCAAAAAAAACTAAATGTGGAAAAACTAAAGATCAACAAATTAAAATGGGAAAACCTACAAAAACTCCTGGATTATGTTCCCCCTCTATATCATCAATTTTATAAGAACATACCGTATGAGACAAAGCAGAAAAACTCAAAGCAAAAAGTACCTGATGTGGCTGGACCATCGTAAATCGTGGAACACTTGGGCGAAACAGAAATAGATTTACGGGACTTAGACTACGAATAAACAAATTTTCATGATAAATATTCTTTTTTTCACAAGGATTCTTTTTTGGTTACCTGTTCATGTATTAATAGAGATTTTTAAGCATTTATTTAATGCCTTTCCTTTATTCAAATTCATTAAATATTGAGAACAAAAGGGGTCTAAGTACAATTTCCTAGAAATTTTCTCAAATTTTTTTCCATATTACATGCTTTTGCAAATATGAGATATCAGAGAAAATGATAAAAACATTTAAAATTAAATGGTAAATATCAGAGATCACAAGCATAGATTTTGAATTTCTAATATGTAAATAACTTTACCCTTAATTATCTCTAAACTGTAAAAAGTGCACTTAGACCCCTTTTACTCCAAGGCCCTCAATTAGTATTTTCTTGAAAGATTGTTACATTTTAATTAGTTAAAATGACAATATCCAAATAGATGGAAAGGACGAGATCGTCCACAGAACTGGCCAGCCAGGTCTCAGGAGCTAATAAGTACCGACTTTTTTATGGGGATATATCAAAAATATTGTTTACAATACACTGCTAACGACACCTCAGGATATGAAAGTACGAATAAGAAGAGCGTTTCGTTCCATACCGCAAAACATGTTTAAGAGTCCAGCCAGGGCCGGCCTAAGGGGTGTGCGAAGTATGCAGCCGCACACTCAAGACTTTTGGGGGGCATTAAATTGACCAATTTTTGAAAAAAAAAATATAAATTATATATATATATATATATATATATATATATATATATATATATATATATATATGTGTGTGTGTGTGTGTTCGTATGTATTTTAGCGTTGTTTACACTATAACGGGAAAAATTTTAAAGCAATAGGGTTGACAGTTTGTAAATAGGTAGTTTCGCATAATATCTTGGATGGGATTGTTTTTGGTTCGAATTGGTTGGGAGGTTGACCCCGCTGGGGGGAAAATAAATCTTAT
>JARQZK010005164.1:40000-80000 GCA_030704885.1 Cynegetis impunctata
CAACTGTATTATGAATATAACAATATTCGAATATAAACATAATCCGCGATTCCAGAAGTTACCTTTACCATGGAAATTTTTTTTATCAGATGTTCATATTTATTTATGGGTTTTCTTATGGTAACATATCGTAGTTCCACTAGACCCCATGCAAGGTGTTCGAGATAAGGCCTATGAATATTCTGGTTAAATCTCCACCACCTACATATACTACATAAGCTGAATGTTGATGGCTACGTTTTCGTAATTTAGGCTTTTTTGATGTGGTTCTTGGTGCTTTCATACGTTGTTATTATATATACTTTAATCAAAACAACTTTGTGGTCGTTCGTATCACAACACCACAATGTCAGACTAATTTAATCCATGCTCTGTCCGTCAGTGATGATTGTGTCATTGTTGAACAGTTCAATCGAGACTAGTACTCGTTGGCGTTCATACTCGTAGAGTAGAGGATGAAATATATTTTTTAGTTCTCTTTGTAATAATAGCATTGTTTCTTTATACTAGAAACTGGAGAAATAACAAGAAATCTCCGTTATTTATTAACAAGAAATCTCCGTTATATTTATGGTGTATTTGATCACTGAGATGGTCAATGATTATACATGTCTAAATTTTATAAATTATTAAATATTACAAGTTAGCATATAATTTTTTAAAACATATTAGATGTGTTAAACACTATTCATTCAATAGGTAGGAATTTTTATTCTCTCTCAAAAAAGTATTATTAGCCTAGAAATTATATCATCAGACAGTGAATTTGTTCAACAATTCTCAATTTTTTGCTCCTTTTTAGATACTATACTTGAGTATGTACATAGTTTCTGAGTTTCATCCTTGTTTTGAAATTTGATTCCTTATATATATATATATATATATATATATATATATATATATATATATATATATATATATATATATATATATATAGATATATATATATATATATATATATATATATATATCTGTAAAAATATCAATAGCGAATTAATCCATCATTGACTATTATTCCAAGCCTCCATTAGATTAATGTCATAGTGCAAATCGATTCTCGAAAATATGGATAACTTATTCACTACTGCATAATCTTCAGTCCTATTCCTTGAAAAAAATACATTTTATACCTTGAATATTATAGAAACTAATCTTGTAACTGTTAGATGTTGAAGATGGTTATATCTTTTCGGTTTTTTAAGGACCTGAAATAAATTAACTTTTATTGTTACATGTCATTTCATTACTTCTTATAATGGTATGAAAAAATCTCTTCAGAAATACAGTAAAATATTAATTAACCTTCTACGAACTCTGTAACATTCAACGATGATAAATTAAAACAGTTTTCCTTTTATACTTTTTGAAATGGAACACGTCGAATATCAGCCTTAACATGCTGTTTTTGAGAATATTGCTGAATAAATTGAATTTTTTATTGAATGCCTTTTCGTTTCAGAATTTTTAATTTCTCTGAAAAGTAGTGATTAGCCACGGTCGATAAAATCCTCTACTTTGTGGCCAGTTAGCAATCATGGAAAACTACTGAATTAATATTATATACAATCAGTTATGCAAGCCATTCAGTTTTGCTCGACGTAGCATGTTAGATTTCGTGAAAATTACATATATAGTAACGGTTTCCAGATCTCGAAAAGGAGATAATAAAATGTGTAGGTCATCATGAGTGGAATTTAATTATAGATACTAATGCCGGCAGTATCGAATCTCCTGGAGTATTTGTTATAGTTATACGTATTTATTCAATATTCTCGATATTCTGAGAATATTCACTTTTAATGATTTCTAGTTATAACTTTGATACTATCAGTAATAATATCACAAGAGCATCGAAAATAATCGATTATACTACCGAGTCACGAGACATATTTTGCGAAACATCCACGAGAGCGCAGCTCGAGAGGTGTATTAAGAAAATACGTCAAGTGACAAGGTCAGTATAACGATTATTTTCGATTGCTCGAGTGGTATTCGTTACGATTATATAACGAATAAAAAATATTAATTTTTTTTGACAAACGTCAAAACACCGTCAATATGAAAATATTCATACATTTTGACACAAGGCGAAACACCAAAACGATTATATCACGTCGTCAAGGGTATATTCACTCATCTATACGCAGTCGTTATGCAAAATTCACGGATTCTATTGGCTCATTCATACATGAGTTATATAATCACTAGAATAGGTATTTCTGAAACACTTGAGTTCACTTATGCATTTATTCTACAGTTATTCTCTGTAATCTTGAATAATTTCAAAACATTTCAGGATATCTGCTGTCGTAATTATAATTAGGCAGTGATGTCAGAATGTTCACACATAAGATCAGACATAAATCTGATGAGGATAGGCTCATGTGATGCGACTTATTACAGATTCATATATTCGTATAGTATTTAGACATCAAAGACTACTAGAAAAATAACATACATTGAATCACACTTACAAAATTGTCTTGCAAAATATTGCTATGATAATACAGCCATATGTGAATATACCCCTCGAAGATTTGAATTGTACCAAAAATCAGCAAATAGACTCCATCAGAACAGCAGAACATCACAAAAAAGAGTTATTTAAAACATTAGACCAAATTGTAAAATTACAAAAAATTCCTTATTTACTAGGTTATTACAAGCAGAAGTAATAGAAAAATTCACGTTGCTGAATGAAAGAGTAAAAATGTTAAAACCAAATGGAAAATCATTTCACACCTAATGAATAACTTTATTAAATTCATTTTTTTCTAAATCATCTATAAGCATAAATAAAAAAACGCAGGATCAGCAGAGCTCTATCAATAAGGTCATATTCTATACTTATCTTTCCCTTAAGTTAATTTGGAGATGTAGAAGAGATACGCAAAGCTATACCATTAAAGGCGGAAACATATTATTGAAACGCGACGCGACAAAACGTGTCGACGCTCGATTGCTAAAGGAAACGTATCGCATGGCGTCGGGTGTTCATAGTGTGATTAAGGTCATAGAAAATACTAGTATTTGGTTCTATTCAACACGCGTCGTGTTTTGTCGGGTTGCATCGAGATTCAATAATGTGCTTCCGGCTTACACCATTTTAAACCACCATATAGCACCTACCTATTAACAACTGAATTTACTTACAAGTATTCTGCCTTCTAACTAGATTTAGTGTGACTGTAGATTAGCAATGGTCGAAAATACTCAAAAACGATTTAAAATTCAACATGAACATTGCGGCGACGAAAAAATCGATTCTGTCATTTTCTAAAATCAACTCAATCCTCGTATTGAATTTCAACCCTGTAACCTGTAAAGGCGAAAACACATTATTGAAACGTGATACAACCCGACGAAACGCGAAGGCGTTAAATAAAATCAAATCCTATTAATTTCTATGACCAGAATCACACTACGAACTCCTAACGCCATGCGATACAGGCACACGCTACCTGATCTAGTCGACGTGTTGGACGCTGTTTGTTTCTAGGTAACAACCGATGTCACTCGGGAATTGTCAAATAAAGCGTACGTTCATACGTTGATAACCTATAATTTACAGAATTTTGGCAGAAATTTTACAAAAATGGACGAAGAAAAATTAATTGCTTGTGTGTTGTGTAGCATCGCGTGTTGGTAAGTGCATATTATACATCAGGTGTCGACACGTTTTGTCGCGTCGCGTTTCAGAATTGTGTTTCTGCCTTTACTCAAACAGCGCAAAACTTCAAAAACAATGAGGAAAATTGAAACATCCACATAAATTGAAGGTTATGGAAAATAGTTCATAACATTACGGCGCACATCCCTACCATCCACTCAATCTACTAAAGGAATTTGAACCATGTAACTCAAACTGGATGAGCTATGATCGTGCATAATTCTAAATAAAAAACATGAAAAGTCTATATGTAAATACTTCACCGATTAGAGATAATAATTTATACTTCCAAAACGCATCAGCTTCAATTCAATCTTACCTACACGTTCTCAATTCAGTAACTTCATCAACGATATTTCTATTCATAGCTCAAAATAATTATATTAAAACAATGGTTAAAAATAACAATTTACACATTTATTATAAAAAATAACGCATGACGCACGTTTCGGTGGAACTTCACCTTCTTCAGATGCTAATGGCAATCTAAAATCCAAATTTGATGTGTGATTTTCTTGGATCCAAGAAAATCACACATCAAATTTGGATTTTAAAACATTAAATACTGAAAGTAAGGGAATTAAACTTAATTTTTTAGAATCATTACAGATAAATAAATACAAGCATTCCGGTCTCCTATTGAATAGCCAAATCGATCATACTTCAAGCCCCCTTCTTAATCTTTTCAAAATTACCGAACTACCTGACTAGCAGTTCAGAATGGGTTTTTCCTTTTCTAATAATTATTTGTAACCATCTTTGTATTTACCCCTTCTACATAATTTGTCCTTTCTTGTTTTCGATATATCAGAGAATCATAGTTAGATTGCCATTAGCATCTGAAGAAGGTGAAGTTCCACCGAAACGTGCGTTATTTTTTATAATAAATGTGTAAATTGTTATTTTTAACCATTGTTTTAATATGTTTATTAATTTACACCAAGTATCGGCCCAATCAATCCAAAATTCAAAATAATTACCTTTATTTTGGTTAACACAACTTTCAGACTTGATGAAAAGTAGAAGCTTTTGCTGGTTCGAATACTGCGTGCTTAATTTGTCTATTTCCTCCATTGCCATTTCGTTGAATTGTAATTGTTTAATATATTCTGAATATTTTCAGGAATTATCCGAATTATTTTCTGTTTCTACGTTCATTTAGTGACTCATAGTGTTCAATAATAACCTGAATTGGTTCCGTCCCACTTGATTTATATTGACCTATATTTGCTTAGTGGATCAAGTAAAATAATAAAGAAAAATCTTGTAGTTTTTTTACGAGATTGTAGTTTTTGTCGTCAATGAAATTACGCTGCTATTAATCAGCAGTTGAATCGAATCCATTATTTTGAATATGGATAATAATTGGATATTTTTACGTTCAGTATATACTGATTATCTCATCTATAGGACGATGCGAAACTCAACGAAATAATACAATATGTTAATCAACAATGAATAAATTTTGCGAATGTGAAGTCTCTGACAATAAATCAGTTGGATGGACTGAAATTAGTCAGGCTATCCTCCAAATTAATTAGAAATATAGCCCTGGAGCTATACCAGAGGTTTTGAATATATAAAGAGCATAGGTGGCCAATTTCAAACCTTTTTTCTGATATGCATTAACATAAAACATAGCGGATATTTTTACCGTTAATTTTATCAACAGCAAAAAAACAGATTGAAATTCTTTCCGTTAAGATGTGTTCTTAAAATAGTCTCATCCGCTCTCTTTCGGTTAAAATTGAGAATTTTTATAGCCTTTTTTTTAGAAGTATATATATATATATATATATATATATATATATATATATATATATATATATATATATATATATATATTTGCATTATGATTGAGTTTGAAAATTTCCAATAATTCTTAGTTAGTTAGTTTGGTTCCTTTCGGTAAATTGCGCATAATTTGAAAGTGATATATTTATGGAAACCGGTGGTGGTTTTCACGGCAATGATTTGAAAACGTTGAAACCGTTTTATTCTTCAAACAAGATTGTTAGTGTTCTCTGAATCTTGTCTTCAACGATCGACCAGTCTGACCTATATACGCTTCTTTACATACAGGAAAAATCAACTTGTAAACTCCTGAACTTTCAAATTTTGAAGTAATATCTTTGGCATTGAATAAAAATCATGAGAGTTTTGTCTTAGTTGAAAGCAATTTTAGGAGTTACATTTAGGTATGGCATTAGCAACTTTTTCAGTTAGAGTACAAAAATATGTTAAATATGCGTATTTTTCATTTTTCTACTTTCGATTGAGGTTATATGTTGTTGTATGCTGGTTGACTACGTTTCATCTTCATCATTTCATCTATCAAACTTGTATTGAAACAATTATTGAAGCAATTATTTTAATAGTAGACTTTTTTTGCTAATTTTGGTACGGAGAATGAAATTGAAAACGCTTTGTGGATCATTGAGTTATAAACTGAATGTTTATGGCAAAGAAGATCTTTCCCATTCTCCTTTTTAACGTTTCAAATATTGAAAATGTTCTGATAGTGCAAAACTTTGTTCTCGAACAAGTTTTTAAAAGAAGTATTTCATAGAAATATCAATAAAATTCTCTTTTAAGTTAATCTTATTCATTTCTTCACAAGGTTTCCCATCACTGCAGAAAATTAATAAATAGTGAGAACAATGATGAAGTAGGTATTAAAGTAGTGAACATCAGATTAATTTAAACAATATGCTATACAATCTGATATGAATGCGAAAGAGATTAATCGATTTCAACTAATCACAACGAAAATAAAAAGGATTCTTATTATAGCAAAGAGTAAGTACTAAATAACATGAGTAGTTTTCAATTCATTTCAATGTATTAAATAATTAGCCAACAAAACAAATCATATATCTACGAAGATAAATAATGGGCCTTGTGTGAATGCTATGGTTTAAAATGTAACATATGTTATTCAAGCTTGCGCTATTTTATTTCAAATATTGCCTGATTACCTATTGTGTTAGATCAGTAATCCTGTAACTGAAATTGAACATACATAAGATGATACTATAATATTCGCTGAGAGGTGAAAAGCATCATCTTTCATCAGTTGATCAACGCTCTTTAGCAGATAGATTTTGGTGTTTTTTGTTCGTATCAATCCCTAGCATATAAAACTACGAAAGTATCATCAAAATAAAATACATATCTGCAATTGAAGAAGTAAAGAAAACCTTCCATTATATATATATATATATATATATATATATATATATATATATATATATATATATATATATATATATATATATATATATATATATATATATATATATATATATATATATATATATATATATATATATATATATATATATATATATATATATATATATATATATATATATATATATATATATATATATATATATATATATTCAACGAATAATATGGTTAACTTCAAGAACATATATGTAATCCCTAGGATACTTGTTCTCAAAGGTAGTACTATAAAATGGACAAACCTTTGACTATAAAATGGACAAACCTTTCGATGTAGACCAAGTAGGTCCATCAGTTGCAAGTATTTGATTTGGAGAATTAAATTTGAAAATATTCTTGATGAACGTTACGTTAACTGTTCATCAAAATTTTTTCTAAAGATATCTGTATATGTTGTTCAAAAATTGAAATCGAATGAAATTTATATTTCTTTCTGTTTCATATGAAAATACATATATCTTTCAGTTAACCTGGATACTTGATTTTTTGCAAAACTTGGTTTTTAGTTAATATAAAAAAACCAACCAACTGCTGAATTTTTCAGAAGTGCCTATATCTCTATCAATATCAAAGATTATCGAGTAGCAGCTTTGATCTGATATCTTAATAGAAGTCGAGAGTATACGCCATCAGTTTTTAACTTTATATTCTAGTTTTTGAGATACCCAACAAAAACAAATAAAACTACTCCTGCTGTATATTTCTTATTAAAGTTCCTAATTGTTCGACATCAATTAATAGTTAGTGAACAATTCGTTCAACATATAAAATTTTCAAGAACAGAGTCGAATTCACTTATATTGTACAGATCCTATTAAAAATTCATGGAAGTTTTTGTGCTTTCCTTTCAAACGACTGGCGACAAAATAACAAAAACAGAATCAATTCAGTAGGTTCTTCTCTTGCAAGCTTAATCATGCCATTTCCATTCCTTCGGGTTTCGAAGTTTGTTTGTCGATTCTGAAGCACGAAGTTTTTCGGAATTCGGTCGCCCATAGCTGTTAGAGCTTGAAGCCATACGCCCCGCCATTTGTCAAACATGTTTAAAATTCAAACGATCTTTTTTGTGCATTCCTCTTCATTAAAAGTATCTGGTTTTCTCCTACTGAATTTTTTAGCAGTGTCCATTTCAAAACTAAAAAGCTTCGTAAACAGATTAGTTTAATTATCAATTTAATCAATCTGAAATTTGTTAAGAAAATTAAAACGTCCTTATTTGAATAATAAAAAAAACGAAAGAATAATACTATCGAAGTATCAAAGAATTTCTATTTCCATGATTATTTTTTTCGTATAATTTTCAACCATACAGAACGGTCAATTCAGGTAACCTTGTGTAATTTCAATAATATACCTGATTATACATATACTCCAGGGAAGATAGAGAAAATTAAATGAATTTGGCCGTGCAGCAGATATCAAGATGCGGTTTTCTGCATTGTGTTCAGGAAGGTCACAGAAAACGAGTCTATATGGTCTGGTTAATCCGTTTTCGGAAAAATGCCTTCTGGGCCGGAAAATGCATTTTCCAATTGCATCACTACTTGTGCCATTATAGGAACGACTGGAATCTCGGAAAAATCGCTCGGAAATTGTTACTCGGGAGTTTTCAGCTCCGCCGAACTCGATTCTGGCATTACAATTACCCGGGGCGCACGTAGGCGGCTCTGCGGGGGGTGCGGGGGTGGTTAATTGGGGGAGAAATTGTAGCGTGCATGTAAATCGCTCCAAACTCGTTACTCGGGGGTTTTCGGGGATGGCGAATTCAATTCTAGCATCAGATTTCTTCGGGGCCGCTCGGGGGCGGCTCTGCGGGGGGTTTAATTGGGTAAAAATTTTCAGCGTGCATGTAAAACGCTCCAAAATCGTTACTCGGGGGTTTTCGGGGATGACGAATTCAATTCTAGCATTAGATTTCTCCGGGGCCGGCTCTGTGGGGGCTGCGGGGGTGGTTAATTGGCAGCGTCCATGAATGGTAGAGGATATGGTGAAAAATCACAAAATATGAAAATAATACTTTATTCAAATAACAGATAGGAGTTTTTATTGATCTGGAATTATTCATTATAAACTTCAATTTTTACTAGAATACTAAACATTTTGTTCAAACTCTTCTTCGTCTTCTTCCTGTTTTTCATCTTCTCTTCCTCCTGAATTTTCTTTCCCTCCTTCATCTTCTTCTTCGTCACTACTCTCGGCCTCATTGGAAGCGTCTTTTTGGTTGGAGCAATTGACATCGCAATGCTTGCATGCATGTTAGCACTCCAACCCACTTCGGCGGCACCCGCACCTCAGGCCACATTCGGTTTGACAAGAACAAGAAATTTCGCTCAAAATTTACTCGGGACCGGCTTCCTGGGTCATGGTGACAGGACTGAGCTCTCAAGGTCGACTTTTTGAAGGTTGGCGACTTCAGCATGCGATTTTGCTCTATACATTTGGACGAGCTCAATCGCAGGTTGATCTCTGGTGCGCAGATCTTTGGATGCCCAGTAAAGAGCCAAAGCGAGACAAAGCCCGTGATCTATTAAAGTATCCATGGCTACATGTGTTTGCTTAAATATTTCTGCAAACCCATGCAAATCATCGGATTTCGCAAACAATTCGCAGAATTTTGGTTTCCCTCGATAAAAATATGCTGAGGTTGTGTCGCATACCGTGAAAGCATGTAGAAATAATATATGAGACCTGATATACACGCTCTTGGAGGCTAAGCTCTCGGAAGAATACACAACATCAGGTACTCTAGCGGAAGGCGGCTTCAGCAAGAACACTTCTAGATTCGATGGAGTCCGACCTACACGCATTGTTAAGACATCAGTGTCTTCCGAAACAATAACCACTTTATTGTTGTGGCTTCTAGAAGCAGTGTCTATGGCCTTAAGCACAATATCAACATCCGCATCAGCTACACTCTGCTGAGACATTATGTTGGCCCGTTTAAATTCCTTCTGGAGAAATTTTATGAACTAGGACTTATTTTTGCTATTCCCTAGAAACTTATCCTGAGTTACACTTGCCGGCAACCTCATGGACGTCCAGGAATCTGGAGCCATGCGTATAGCGGCGGAATTTAATGCATACATCGCCGGTTTCTTTCCTTCTATTTAGTGGTAATTTGGTCGTATCCATCAAAAACAAATGAAACTCTGTTCCCAAATGCTCTCTTTATGTAACTAACATACCCGTTGCATATCTCTGAAATGTTCTGGCCCTTTTGCCATCTAACTTTATGCAGAAGCATGCTTTTATCAATCACATATTGTATGTCTTCACTCCTTACAGTTACAGATCTTTCTTCAAAAAGTCTATACAACTTGATTTTTCATTTTTCCTCATTCCGTTTCTAAGCAATTGTTTTCATAATATTTGTAATATTCATTTATTCAATATTCTATCCCCGGTGAATTCTTATGTCTGATTGTCATGGACGCTGACATCCCCCCTCACAGAGGGGCCCCCGAGCGACCTCGTAGAAATCTTATGCTAGAATTGAATTCGTCATCCCCGAAAACACCCGAGTAACAAGTTTGGAGCGATGTCCATGCAAGCTGCAATTTCTCCCCTAATTAACCACCCTCGCAGAGCCACCCCCGAGCGACCTCGGAGAAATCTAATGCTAGAATTTAATTCTTCATCTCCGAAAACCCCCGAGTAACGAGTTTGGAGCGATTTCCATGCACGCTGCAATTTCTCCCCCAATTAACCACCCCCGCACCCCCCGCAGAGCCGCCTACATGCGCCCCCGGGTAATTCTAATGCCAGAATCGAGTTCGGCTGGCCTGAAAACCCCCCGAGTAATAATTTCCGAGCGATTTTTCCGAGTTTCCAGTCCTTCCTATAATGGTACAAGTAGTGATGCAATTGGAAAATGCATTTTCCGGCCCAGAAGGCATTTTTCCAAAAACGGATTAATCAGACCATATAGACTCGTTTTCTGTGACCTTCCTAAACACAATGCAGAAAACCGCATCTCGATATCTGCTGCATGGCCAAATTCATTTAATCCGGCCGATTTTGCTCTAAATGCCCTGGATTAATAGAGTTGTTTACCACTTAAAAACTTACAGGACTGTCAAATATTTTTTTACGTTTATCAATAACTGTTCAAAAATGAGTCGATTCGGAGATTTTTACTTAATAAATAATCATATTAAATACAAACGTACTTCAAAGTAAATACGGTTATACATCTCAAACTTCCTGCATAATTACAAACCGTGTCAGTTTGACTGAATTATTCTCCCGATTCGCGGTCGGATTATTTAGACTGTCAAACTGACACTCTTTGTAATTATGCAACAAGTTATCGAGTCGATTTATATCCTGATTATTTTGAAGTATTTAGTATTACTATTGATTATATAATTCATGTATGAATAAGTCAATAGAATCCGTTAATTTTGCATAACTACTGCGTATTGATAAGTAAATATACCTTCGATGACGTGATATAATCGTTTTGGTGTTTCGTTGGTGAATGTTTTTAAATTGACGATGTTTTGACGTTTATCAACAAAAATTAATATTTTTTATTCGTTATATAATCGTAACGAATACCACTCGAGCAATCGAAAATAATCGTTATACTGACCTTGTCACTCGACGTATATTCTTAATACACCACTCGAGCTGCGCTCTCGTGGATGTTTCGAAAAATACGTCTCGCGACTCGGAAGTATAATCGAATATTTTCGATGCTCTTGCGATTTTATAACTGATTATATAACTCATGTATGAATAAGCCAATAAAATCCGTGAATTTTGCATAACTACTGCGTATTGATGAGTGAATATACCCTTTACGACGTGATATAAATGTTTTGGTGTTTCGCCTCGTGTCAAAATGTGAATGTTATCATATTGACGGTGTTTTGACGCTTGTCAAAAAAATTAATATTTTTATTCGTTATATAATCATAACGAATACCACAAATAATCGATTATACTGACCTCGTCACTCGACGTATTTTCTTAAAACACCACTCGAGCTGCGCTCTCGTGGTGTTTCGCAAAATACGTCTCGTGGTTTGGATGTATAATCGACTATTTTCGATGCTCTTGTGATATTATAACCGATTATATAACTAATGTATGAATAATCCAATAGAATCCGTGAATTTTCCATAACTACCGCGTATTGATGAATGAATATACCCTTGACGACGTGATATAATCGTTTTGGTGTTAAGATCCGTGACAAAATTTGAATGTTTTCATATTGACGGTGTTTTGACGTTTGTCAAAAAAATTAATATTTTTTATTCGTTATATAATCGTAACGAATACCACTCGAGCAATCGAAAATAATCGATTATACTGACCTCGTCACTCGACGTATTTTCTTAAAACACCACTCGAGCTGCGCTCTCGTGGTGTTTCGCAAAATACGTCTCGTGGCTCGGAAGCATAATCGATTATTCTCGATGCTCTTGTGATATTATAATTGAAAATACATAATTTGTAGTGTTTGAAACCACAGTTTTTAACGGAATTTCAAATATAGTACTCAATAATTTGAAACTATTCATTGCCGAACAGAATCAAAATATTTATGCCCTCTTAAAACCGAGAAAACATATCGTTATTTTCATTTCTCCAACATAAATTATAGGAATTATATGTTCAAATCCGTTTATTCCAGGTTCGAAGTATTCTGATCAAATAAAGAGCAGAAGTTATTCGTATTTATTGAATAAATTCAGAAAGTTGAATTTTTTCAAAATATGAAGAAATTGAGATACATTGAGCATATATGTAACATCAAAACTTTAATTAATAAAAGCAGCTGCAAAAACTATATAAATATGTTTTATTCAGGAGAGTGTGCCGAAGTTGGATTGTTCTATATTTTCCATCCGAATTCCATGAAGTCCAACGGTTTATTAAGTAATTCGTTCGGAATCGTATTATCCCGCTTCAGTGGATAATTTCTCTTTATTATTGAAAATCCTTGAATAAATTCAAACCTGTTATCGTTAATCGAATCAATTGACACTTTATACTCAAAATTCTATAGAACCAGAAGTATTTTTTTCAATTTCAATTACAGGCAGTTTTCAATATCATTCACTTATGATTTCATTAAGGTTTCAACATTAACTTACAGCTATGTCGGTTTCGATGCATCCAAACTTTTGCATTTATTTCATATTTCACTCCGAAGTTTCGATATAATCAATAAGTAACTCCAGAGGTTACGTGAACTCATTCAGTCGCAATGTGACCTCGCGCTTTGCTCAATACGCAACAAGAAAAAAATTAGATTGAAACACTCTAAAAAGTATCATATATGAAATTGTCATTATGAGATTAAGAGAAACATAAAGCAAATTTTCTCAATACAACAAATAATTATAAAGGTCATATAGGCAAGATGCCTTTCGGGCCGGACGAGTATAAGAAAATAAATTTATACAGGCTGAAATATATTGTTTTGCAGCTGAGAAACAGATATCTGTCGAATATAAGATTAATCAATTATTAGTTATAAGTTAATGTAAAACTTTACAGAATACTTCTTTCTAAAACAAAAAACACCTTTCCAATAGATCTTTGTCACTGAAGTCGTATTTTACCTTCATATTTGTTCTTTTTATCATACAAATTCTGAACCCCAAAGACCCCCCAGAATCTTGAAATACATGAAATCTCTACAACCAAACAGCAGTGGTTATAGAAAAATTTATACCGCCAAAAGCTATTTTTCTAACGTCAACTTAATCCACTTTCAAGTTTCCAACCCTCTAACTCAATTTGAAATGGACTTGGAATTTCAGCTTATACGCTCTGCAAAAAGCCATAGGATGACTTGTAAATATTTTGTTCATAATTAATTTTCACATCTTTTGACGCCGGTTTGAAAAATATCCGCTAATGCACGTCCAAAACGAAATCAGAACGTTCTAAATATGCCAGTCAGTTTAGATAATCAATTGACAATAATTCCAAAAGTTTTCAAACTTTATTTTAAGGTCGGAAAAGAGATAAAAACCTACTATAAAATTTTTCAACTTTTTCCGAAGTCCGGAACATTGTTAACCCATTACCCGCCGTAATTTAAAAACGCTAAAAATAAATAAGAAACATCAAGCAGTCCTTCACTATGGCTAGCTGGAACAGAAATAAAATGTAAAAAAAAAAATGTTTTTTGAGTATAAAAAAATATAGACCGTCCCATTTTTGGGACATTGGCGGGATATGATATTAAAAATTTATAAAACAGTCATGTTTATTTTATTTAATAAATGTAAAGAAATAAAGTGAAATGTTCAAATTTTATAAAATCTATGCTGTATGGAAATTAGCAAAACATTTATCATGCAATGGAACGTCACAACGTCTACATATTCTGGTTGTTTTCTTGCCACAAGCAGCACATCTTCTTTGGATGGATATTGGTATTATTATGTGATTAATTCTATCGAATCGCACTTCAGAGCTTACGCTTCCCCCAACAATATTGGATTTTTGTGGCCCAGGTCTTTTACGAGTTGATTTTGCATAAGTATGCAAGAACTATTTTTCGTCTTATATCAAGCAACGTAGTATTTTCATCTGGGTGAGCTATTGGGTATAGCCTCCAAGTGTTTACTATAGATATATCTAAAAACTGTTATTTCAGTTGTCCTCGTAGTTGGGTTCTTTTGCAGAGCATATATTTTGCTTTGTTCTAAAATAAGCTGAAACACCTCTTCTGAGAACATATGTGCAAATATTTCAAGTTAAAATTGCAATAACATTGAAATCTTGCCTTATCCTTGAAAAAAATTCCAAAAGTTCTGCAAACTTGGAGTAGTATTAAATATATTATTTCATATCACGTATGGAACATTTTTTTCATTCAAAATTAACGTTTTTCTTTGATAAACTGACAAAACAAAATTCCAAAGGTTCTGCAAACTTGACAGATACTTCGGAAAAATAAACCGAAAAGTTGTATAAATTTGCAACCTTTTACGTTGACCGGAACATGTTTATTTATAATTTTTTTAATTCGTGGTTATTTTTTCGGGCAAAATGGCCTGGAAATAATTACAAAAGTTTTGAATTTTGGTTGTAAATTCAGAAAATATCTATTCTGATGCATTTACAAATTTGCAGCCTTGTACGCGGTCTGGAACTTTATGCAATTTGCAAAAATATGATTTTTTGATTTTTATACTTTTGCAAATTGCATAATGTTCCGGACCGCGTACAAGGTTGCTAATTTGCAATTGCATCAGAATAGATATTTTCTAAATGCACAACTAAGTTTCGAAACTTTTGTAAGTATTTCGAGACCATCTTGCTCGAAAAAATTACCACAAATAAAAAAAATTATGAATAAACATTTTCCGGTCAACGTAAAAGGTTGCAAATTATTACAATTGTTTGGTATATTTTTCCGAAGTATCTGTCAAGTTTGCAGACCTTTTGGAATTTTTTTGGTCAGTTTTTCAAATAATAACGTTAATTTTGAATAAAAAACATGTTCCGTACCGTTAAATTGGTAGCAAATTTGATACGTGATATGAAATAATATATTTAATACTACTCCAAGTTTACAGAAGTTTTGGAATTTTTTTCACAAGCATAAGGCAAATTTCAATCTTATTGCAATATTAACGATATTCCGGACTTCGGAAAAGGTTGCAAAATAAGATTTGTTCCTTTCTCTATGTAGCATTCAGTTGACCAAAGTTCAAAAGCTTCTGAAATTATTGTTAAATTTTCGATTTTCCATGTCTAACCTGACTGGCCTGAAATGATCACCTCAAAATTGACTTAGGTGGTTCAGAATTTGTACGTATAAAAAAATAGACATGAGGGGAGAATACGACCTCAGTGGCGGAGCTCTACAGCTCAAGCTTTGTTTGTTATTCCAATAGGAACCCTTTCATTATTTACATATACCAACAAGAGGAAATCTTTTATGTGCTTATGCTAATATAATAGGCTAATTAAGATAGATTGAATCTATACCTCCTGGGAATAACTTACCCTACTCAAATGATCTCCATATCTTCAAGACAGTTCAAACAATATATAATAAGGTGAAAATTTACTTTGTATTTCATTTCATTCAGACAATTTTATATAAGATGCTCATTTAGAATGTTTCGATCTCGTTTATTTTTTGTTTTGTTCTCGGTAGAACATGAGATCACATTACAACTGATGAATTTACGTTTCCTCCTTCGTGACCCTATTGTGAAAACAAAGTTTTGAAGTGCAATATAGAACAAGAACAAAAGTTCAGAAATTGTTTCGATATTACAAAACTGAAATCGATATAAAACTTCATATTGGAAAGTGGAATAAATCGTTACTGAATAATATTGAAAACTTTCTGAAATGGAAGGTTCTATACAATTTTGAGTGAATATTAATTGTTCGATAAATGAAAAAAGTTATGAATTCAGTCACCGATTTTCAGTAATATTCAAAGGAGAAAACCCACTAAATCCAAATTATACGATTCTGAATGAATAATTAAACAAATCCTTGGATTGGATGGAACACTGATGGAAAATTTCAATATTTTAGATATGAATGTCTTTCAACCATTCAATCAGAATGACGAGATATTTAATTAGTGTAGACGTAGTTTGAAATGAAGTTAATTAACATAGAAAAGGTATTAAAGGAGAGCACACTCTTGTAATTATATCCCAGATTGTTATTAATTCAATACAATGATGAATAAGTATTATTCTGAAAAAAATATATCACTATCGAGGTATCAATCTAATTGATATACACTCCACTTGAGACAAACGAGGCTGTCCTATTCCTTTAAAATCAATGAAATACAAGAATTATTTCATACTTCATAAATTCTATGAATTATATATATATATATATATATATATATATATATATATATATATATATATATATATATATATATATATATATATATATATATATATATATATATATATATATATATATATATATATATATATATATATATATATATATATATATATATCGAATTCGAAGTGTAAGGTATGCAAGTATGAAATTAAAAGAAATAAGAAGAAAATAACATGTGCGGTTTGTGAGAGTAAATTTCACACGCAGTGCGTCAATTTGAATGAAGATGAAATGAAATACATTGTGAAAAATGACAATATAAAATACTATTGCAACGACTGCAATGAAAATAATACCATAGCTGAGCTGAAAAATATGCTTACTAATTGTTTAAATAAAAAAGAGGAGCAATCGAATGTCATGAAAAAATACATTGAAGATAATGTTCCGATAATAAATAAACTGCAAGACCACAAAAAAAAAGTTACAATGATGTTTTATTAATTAAACCAACGAAAGAACAAAAAAGTAATGTCACAAGAGCCGAAATTGCAAACAAAATATTATTTCTGCGAAGGTAGCCCAAGAATTTGAAAATAAATACAAAGTTGTTGAAGCTGGTCTTAAAAATCCCAAAATTATTATAAGAGGAGCTGAAGAAAAATATATGCAACAGGAGAATGAAAACATTCTGAAATGCATAATTGAACAGAATGATTTGAGAGTAGCTGATAAAGATATAGAAAATAAAATGAAGATTTCGCGAAAATATACAAATAAAACAAAAAAAAATGCTTGCAATATAATTCTTGATATAGAAAGTGAATTATATAATAACATAAAGGGTAGAGAGAAGATAAATATAGGATGGAGAAAATGCTACGTATTTGATTATTATAATATGGTTCGATGTTTTCATTGTGCAGGTTTCAACCATTTCTCAAAGGATTGTACGAACAAAAAGGCCTGTTTAAAATGCTCTGAAGAACATAATATTAATGAATGCCAATCAGATATCATAAAGTGCATAAATTGTAGTAAGAAAGTAGAGAAATTGAAGATATCTCTTGATATCAATCATAAGGCTTCTGATCTAGAATGTCCTTGTTAGAAGAGAATTATTGAAAGCCTAAGTAAAAAAACATATTATGGAGAGAAATAGCAATTAATGCCAAAAAAAATTGTGTATTTGAATTGTCAAGGATACTTGAATAATAAATGTAATATACAACTGTTAATACAAGATTGGAATTCGGTAATTGTATGCCTGTCAGAAACACATATTATTGAAGATGTGAACAGCAACGAATTGAAAATAAATGGAAACTCCATAAACTGTGTGTCAAAAAACAAACGTACAGAAGGTGTCCTGGTATTGGTGAAGGATTGCTTAACATATAAAGTTAGACATGTTGATAATAAAGATAATTATCTATGGGCAATTTTAGTGGAAGTTAAGATCGGTCAACAAAAGTTTATCATTAGTTGTTTGTATCACCCCCTGCTCTTAGAACAGGTGATTTTCTGGTGGATTTTGAGGAATTACTGGAAAAAATGTGTGAATACGATGCCTTATTACTATGCATGGGAGACTTTAATATAGATTGGAGTAAAAACACATATTATTCAACTAAATGCAAAGACCTAATTATTGGGGGCTAAACCAAATAGTCACTACTTATACCAGAGTGACAAAAGATAGTTGTACGTTGATTGATTATCTGATCACTAATTATAAGAATGTTCAGCATGTAGTACACCATACACCTGAGATCTCTGATCACTCGATTTTATCAATTAATTTAGATATAAATTATTAACAAAATAATAAATCGTTTTATTTCCGTTCCTATAAAAATTATGATGTAAACAAATTACAAAATGAATTGATGAAAATGCGATGGAATAATGATATTATAGATATTAATGAAATGACATCTAATTTCACTGAACCAATACAAAAATTAATTGATGAAATATGCCCCATTACAATATTACCCCCGAAAAGAAACAATATTTCAGAATGGATAAACAAGGAGATTATTCATTTAATGAAGGAATAAGATATAAAATATGAGCAAGCTGTTATAACAAGATCAAGTGAAACTTGGGAGGAATATAAGAGAATAAGAAATTGTGTTACCTATCAAATGAGGGCATCTGAAAGAGAATATTATAATGAGCTTATTCAGCAGAGTTCTGCGCTAAATATATGGAAAAGTTTGAAACATTTGCTGCCTAGTAAAATCAAAAATAATATACATAGAGTAAAATTTGGAGATCATTTCGTGAGTGATGATGCAGAAATAGCTGAAAAATTCAACAGGTTCTTTATTGACAGCATAAATGAGATAACTTCCTCTATACCTGAGTTTAATTCTCAAGAAAAATACTTAGAGAACATTGAGTCTTTTGGAAATTTTTCAAGGTTTGAAATAATCTCAATGAAAGATTTGAAAAAAGTTGTTTCTTCTCTCAAGAATACATCTGGTCCAGAGGATGGTATCAATACTCAAATTTCTAAGGATGTTTTTCAAGTTATTGGAAATAGACTCTTGGATGTGGTGAATACTTCTCTCACATATGGTGAGTTCCCGCAGGTTTGGAAAACAGGGATGGCCATCCCAATACAGAAGGTTGCTGATACTCTGCTGTGTCAGGAGTTCCGGGGAATAAACACGGTTTCGGTATTTGAGAAAGTGCTTGAGCTTGTGGTGAGACAACAGTTAATGAGGTTTTGTGATATGAATGATATACTCCATAGGGCTCAATCAGGATTTCGTGTTAATCATTCGTGTGAGAGTTCCATATTGAGAGTCTGTGATAGGTGGATGAGAGAGATCGATAAAGGTAATCTGATAATAGTTGTTTTTCTTGACTTTCAAAGAGCATTTGAGACTATAAACAGGGCATTCTTGTTGAAAAAATTACAAAAAAATGGGATTCTCAGGGTATGTGTTGAAGTGGATGACTTCATATTTAAGTAATAGATCTCAAAAAGTTAAGTTCAACGATTCGATATCCTCAACTGGAGATAGTGAACACGGCATTCCTCAAGGGACGGTCTTAGGACCTCTCTTATTTATCTTATATATAAATGATATTACAAAGTATGTTAGAAATTGTGAAATATCACTGTTTGCTGACGACACAATGCTATTTATCTCTGGTGAGGATATCGAGCTGATGTCACGTTTAGTTCAAACTGACTTGGACTCTTTATTTGTATGGTTATGTGATGGTGATTTGAAAATCAATGTTAAAAAATCTAATTATATGTTACTTGGTAGTGAATATAAGACGCGGAAACTGAATATAATTGATTTGAGAATAATGATAGATAGGGTCGCAATTCAAAGAGTAAATAAGATGAAATATCTGGGCGTCATAATAGATGAAAATCTAAATTTCAGATCACATGCATCAATATAAAGCAAATAAAATGTCAAAAAAATCCACTTTATTGCAAGATTAAGAAATAAATTAGATATGAACACAACTTTGATGTTATTCAAGACACTTGCACTGCCTCATATTGAGTATTGTTCTACACTTCTTTTCAATCTGCAAAAAAATAGCGTTGATAGGTTACAAAAAATTCAAAACCGAGGTATGAGAATAATTTTAAAATGTAATAATCAAACGCCAATCAAAAACATGTTGAATGTGTTACAGTTGATGACTGTTAACCAGAGAATATTGAACTATATAATATAAGATGAAAGAAAATATGTTACCTAGTTATTTAAGTGAAACTCTACATTTTGTAAATGAGTTGCATGAGCATGATACTAGTCATCGAAACGATTTCATGATAAGTAAATATAATACTCATTTTATGTACAAATCCATAATGAGCAGTGGACTTATTTTGTATAATAATCTGCCAATCAGCAGAAGATATTGTAAAAATTATAGAGTATTTAAGAAATCTTTGATGGAATATGTATTTGAAAATTTTTCTTGATGGACATTATGGATGTAATGATTATTTTTGTTATCAATAGCTGTATGCTAAATAAAGTTGTTATTATTATTATTATTTTATATATATATATATATATATATATATATATATATATAGTATATATATATATATATATATATATATATATATATATATATATATATATATATATATATATATATATATATATATATATATATATATATATATATATAGATAGATATTGGATGGATTTATAAGAGGTGATTTTCTTGTGATTAAACTTTGATAAAATATTATTTAAAATAGGTTAAATATATTTAATCTAAATAGAAATATATTCCACGTTATCCTCGTGGAGTTAACTAGATTTGATATAATATACTGTTTATAACTACATTTTCATGAGAATTAAGACCTCGAAGCTTTCATGCCTTATTTTCATTTGGAAGCTGTTCAACTAAAATAAAGAAAAATTTTCAAAAATTTGAACTTTTTGTTTTAATATTTAGTTCATCAATAAATGTAGTTTGTATATTAAGTAGTAACTTTCCATTGAATTTGTTCTTTGATCTTAATCTACAATATTTTTCATAGAATATGTTTTTCGGTGTAATAAAACGGTAATGTAAACTTAGAAGGATTAGCTCAATATGTATGTAAGAAATATTTTCCTTTAATGTACCTATGTATAAATTTTTGTATTGGATACAAATTTCAACTAGCACGTTTCGTACATATAGGATATCTTCTCCTTCAAGTATTTTTATTTATGCTGAAATAATAATTTGGCAATTTTGGAATTGGAAATTTTATTCTTAATACTTGTACTCACCGACTTTATTCATTAGACAGTCGTTTATCAACGGCGTTTGTTTTATTATTTACTTTGTGAGTATATACTTGACTATTCAGTAGTTGACTATTTCTGTTTTATTAAAATCACCACATCGGGTCTCAAGTTTTTGAATTATTTAATATTTGAATACCATGGTAAAACACAAAATACAATTCACAAAATATCTTGGAGTTACAATACATAATAAACTAAACCACAGACCATAATTTTCAAATATCAAAAGATGAATTATAACAAGAGCAAAGTATTTCGGAGCATAGACCTATAAAAATGTTGGTATTAACTATGCAATAGCAGCGACAATATATAATTTTATAAGCAGATATCTGTTGGACTAAGAAAGTCTCCTTCACACCAACTATAAGATTTATCTTACATATTGTGGAGGTTACGAAGCGGGCAAGCCTAAGATTAATTCGACACCCTCGAAATCCCCTAACAATTTACTTTATCAGATGCTGAACATAGAACCAATTCTAACATGACAGAAAAAGCTTCCATCCAAATTCATCAACATTCGGAAGAACCGCAAAATCCTGAATTTTCAAGGAAAATACTAGTGAATGCAATAATTGTAATTTGATTTTCTGTTGAAATATTAGGCCAGGCAGTTCAGACATTGAAAATCGAAAATTTAATAATAATTCCAAAGGTTTTTAAACTTTGGTCGAGTGAATGCTACAGAGAGAAAGAAACAAATCTCATTTTGCAACCTTTTCCGAAGTCCGGAATATTGTTGTAATTGCAATAATATTGAATATTGCCCTATTGTTGAGAAAAAAATTCCAAAAGTTCTGCAAACTTTTAGTAGTATTAAATATATTATTTCATATCGACTATGAAATTTGCAGCCAATTTAACAGTACGGAACATTTTTTTTTATTCAAAATTGACGTTTTTATTTGATAAACTGATCCAAAATTTCTGCAAACTTGGACGATACTTCGGAAAAATATACCAAAGAATTGTATAAATTTGCAACCTTGTACGTTGACCGCAACATGTTTATTTATAATTTTTTCAATTCGTGGGAATTTTTTCGAGCAAGATGGTCTTGAAATAATTGCAAAAGTTTTGAAACTTGATTGCTAATTTAGAAAACATCTAATCTGATGTATTTGCAAATTTGCAACCTTGTACGCGGTCCGGAACTTTATGCAATTTGCAAAAGTATAAAAATCAAAAAATCATATTTTTGCAAATTGCATAAAGTTCCGGACCGCGTACAAGGTTGCAAATTTGCAAATGCATCAGAAAAGTTTAAAAACTTTTGTAATTATTTCGAGACCATCTAGCCCGAAAAAATGACCACGAATTAGAAAAAGTATAAATAAACATGTTCCGGTCAACGTAAAAGGTTGCAAATTCATACAACTGTTCGGTATATTCTTCCGAGGAATCTGTTTGCAAGTTTGGAATTTCTTTTGGTCATTTTACCAAAGAAAAACGTCAATTTTGAATTTAAGGAATGTTCGATACCGTTGAATTGGTTTCAAATTTGATACGTGAAATGAAATAATATATTTAATACTACTCTAAGTTTGCAGAACTTTTGGAATTTGTTTCAAAAGCATAAGGCAAACTTCGATGTTATTGCAATTTTAAT
Source organism: Cynegetis impunctata (assembly GCA_030704885.1). Classification (NCBI taxonomy): domain Eukaryota; kingdom Metazoa; phylum Arthropoda; class Insecta; order Coleoptera; family Coccinellidae; genus Cynegetis; species Cynegetis impunctata. Next base: position 63,132 of record JARQZK010005164.1, read on the forward strand.
AATGTTCCGGACGGTTGAAAAGGATGTAAAATATCATAGTTTGTTTTTATCTCTTTCCCGACCCTACATTACTGTTTGAAAACTTTTGGAATTATTGTCAATTGATTATCTTAACTGACTGGCCTATATAATGTAATTCACCGTCAGAAAAACCTCAGGTCGTTAGTGAAATCAATGAACTTTATCATTCTCATCATTATCATTAATATTTTGATACAACCTATATATAAAGTTTACTACTGTCATGCCGCGTCATTCAACTATTCGATATAAAATGAAAATGAGGAATATATCTTAAATTTTTTCATGAGGATAAATTCAATTTTCCAAACGATTTTTATTTATGTAAAGATCACAATTTTGCTTTAAGTAGATTATCGATCTATGGTTTTTCCTTCAACCTCTGAAAGCTTTAGATTGTAGGAAAATCTGATATGCGAAGAAGAAACTGCGGAACACAGCAGCAGGCTCCTTCATAAGATTGATTTACGTTGTACAAATCTTCCGGGGTTCTTGCCCGAGCCGTATTGCGAAGGTGAAATGTGGCTTCGGTTTTTCTCGAGAATCGGTTTATCGCTGGAATATTCCGATTTGATGAAACCAGCGCGCGTAATCTCGTTTTCCAATCTTCACAATATCCCATATCTTGATTGAATTATACATTTATTTCGTCCCACTTGGGCTTTCCACTCATTCGGCGATGAACAAGATGGAGTAATTTGATTTTTCCCCAGATCTTATTGAAGAATGAAAAAAAAATTTATTTTATGAATTCCAGTTAAAATTCAATTTAAACTCTATAATCGTTCCATCACTCAAATTAATGAAATTGAAATTTGTTCTTGATGGAAGAAATTATTTTTTCATTTTATTCATGTCATTCACTTAAAAATTATGTAAAGTAATTACTTTTATTCATAGCAGGCAGCATAGTTTCATACAAAAAGAAGCAATGAATAGGCTCACTCCTTCAACAATTGATTTGATTGGATAAAACAGCAGTCTCGTTGATTAAATTGAACCTTGGAATTCTATTGATCAGTGAGCCTGAGTTTCTCCATTAATTTTATGTACACAGACCCAGTACTAGTTATAGTTTATTGATCCTCTGAGACGAAACAAATCAGAAATTCAAACAAATTTCAAGAATTTTTATTATATGTAATATATACATCTTTATTTGTTTTGGTGTTCTTTTAAAGACAAATTCGGCCCACCAAGGAATAACTAGGTTTATGGAGATTTACAAGATAGAAAAGTTTGGAAGATGTCAAATCAAAATATAATCTTTCAACGGGATTACGAAAAATTTTTAACGACACACGGCCGATACGCAAATAACGGATTCGGTTAGTTATAATCCTCGGCTGCGCCTCGGATTACAATATCCAACCTCATCCGTTATTTGCTACATATCGGCCTTGTTAAGTTAATAACTATAGCAGATAACTGAAGAATACAGTTTTTTTAATACATTACATTGATACATATTAATCAAAATTAAATAACATCAACGACAAACTGAGTGCATCAAAATTTCAGTAATCTGGATTTTATGAAAACATGAATGAAGAAGAAAAATTAGTTTTGACAAAAGTCTGTTTCAAGTTTCCTCATTTCCACACTTTCTGTACAATATTACTTTCAAAGAAATTCTTCTCTTTTCATCGTAGTTCCTGCAGGAATTTCCCATGTGGGAAATATATGTGTCAGTACCGTTGACATTCGTTATAAAAACTAGTTTCATGTCTGAAATCTTCCACTGATTCGGTCTCTTCGTCTTCGCAAAGATGAAAGGAAAATATGTTCTCAGGTACGAAAGTATATACTTAAGTGGTTAACATAGAAACTTGAAAGGCTTATAATTAATTTCGAATGAACACAAATATGGCAACAATTTTCTGAATTAATTGGAAATACATAAATACCAGTTTTTATATTCTGAATACTCCATTTCTGTCAAAAAAATTCAAGCATCTTATTGGAATATAATTTATTTGTTGTAAAAATTGAATGGTTTTGTAAGTTTTGAAATAAGAACTTTGAGAATAATTCATATGAAAGAATAGTAAATGATAAATATCAAAGTAGGATCTTACTGCAATGTGTTCCATAAGTTTCATCGTATTGCAAACATGAAATATAATTTAATGTCAGCATACTCGAACATAACATTGCAGTAAGTCTGCATTTAAATAGATCAGTTATAGTAAATGATCGTTTCTTTTGTTTTTATTAATAGCTAGTATAGGTAATTGTTTTCGATATAGCAGAGAAACATAGTTAGTTTGCCATTAGCATCTGAAGAAGGTGAAGTTCCACCGAAACGTGCGTCATGCGTTATTTCTTTTAATAAATGTGTAAATTGTTATTATTAACCATTGTTTTAATATGTATAATTTTATCAACACCAATCCAAACATCATCAATCATATCCAAAACATTTTTTTTTTGTAGAATAGATGTCATTTTAATCATAGTGAAAATTAGGTGTAATGACTTCTCCAAGTCAAATCGTCAAATCAAATAATAATTGAGAACAACCTATTTTGTATATTACATGGGTAACGGTTTCTGTCGTTTCATTCGCCATTTAATATTAGCGGGTATAATGAATTCTACAGAAAGTTATTGAAAAATGTAATGCAATAGCAAAATATGGGGTAATCCTTTTGAAAATATCGAGTTACTGTCATTCGTATATAGTGCTATTTTGTCACATATTTAACATAGAGTCGAATACTATTAGAGATAACTCTGAGGAAACCGGATGTGTTACATACAAATATATATATATATATATATATATATATATATATATATATATATATAGGTATATATATATATATATATATATATATATATATATATATATATATATATTTATATATATATATATATATTATATATATATATATATATCTATATATATATATATATATATATATATATATATTGGGGGTTTCAGCCTATTTCAAGACGAAAACTTTTTGTGAACGTATGTCCTAAACGTCTTAATTTTTGAGATACAGGGCTCAAGAAAATAAATCATTTTTTTATTTATAACTTTAAAATCACACAAAATATTTCAATCAAATTAGGTATGCGAGTACTACTCTTCAATGTGCTTTTTTTGATGCATCATTTTAAATTTTCCACCATTGACGTTCATGCAGAATTCGCCTTGCATACTTCAGCAACATTTATGGTACCCCACTGATTTTTCTTGAAACTGAAATTATTTTTGAAATGTATATTCTGTTTGAAAAAATCTGATCTCTTAAGTTTCCTTCGGGCGGCGCATGATTCTTGCATAGAAAAATTCAAACTGATTCTCTGCATAATCATAACATTATCACATTACAGGAAATAGATTTTTGTTGAATAAAAACTGGTGCATCGAACAAACAAATTAGTTTAATTTTTTTTGTATATTTTTCTTAAAATTCACAACATTATTTAACAAAATCGGAAGATCAAATAACAAATATTAAAAATTATATACTCTTCATAGTTTTAGTTTCAACGACATAAAATTTTTAATAATAAATAGAACTTGGAAATTAAATTACTTGTTGAAAGTGTCCTCCACCCTGAAGAATGCACGCTTCAGCTCTTCTTCGCATATTGTTGCGAACTCATCGCAGGCAGCTCTTATACGATTTTTAACTCTTCAAGAGTGTTAATTGGGGTTCAGTACACTAAGCTTTTAAGGTGCTCCCATATAGTCCGGGAGCCCACTGTCCGAAAGTCTACGTCATAAAACATCCGGATCATTCATGATCTATTCGAAAGGATTTATACCAAAGAATATTAAACCGTTGGTCTGCCTAAGCTCATCCTGGCGGGTCATAGTTAATGAACGTAATTTATTTGGCAAAAACTGGTACGTCACCTACGTCACAAAACATCCGGCTGAAATTTAAACACATTATAGATAAATATCAGTTATTTGAAATTGTCTTGGTCTGCCAAGCTTCTTCCTGGCGGAAGTGCTCGGCAGACCACCCTAAAGCGGTGACAGCTACTGTCAAATTGATTGGTCTCAGTGAAGCCAGATCATAGATTGACAAGAAAGAATGTATGATAAATTCTCGGAACAATCCATTACCGCTGCTTGTCAGTATATAAGCTGTAAATCGCGAAAGAGTGAATTTTTTTGTTTTATGTTGACTGTGATTTGTTTTGAAAAAAGCATATAAAGGTTACTCTTTGGATGTGCCTGGTTTACCACCACTTATCAAGTATTTCAATGACGTGTCGGCAAGACATTTGCTATCATGAAGTTACCTATATATTATGCTGCATAGCATTTAGTTTTCTTATTCTGGCGCAAGAATAAATAAAGGAGATGGTTTGACACATACAAACATACCACGTACAATAGACCATGAGAAAAATATGCATTTTCTGAAATGAGGCAACCAACACTCAAGAATTAGCCTTGTGATTTGTTAATCGTCATGGTGAATGCAACACGAATAGGGAATTGAATTCGTTTAAACTCAAAGGGCATATCGGTCGGGATCATCGGATTCCTCAGAATGAGAACGTTTTCACCTCAGAATCTTTCTTAGAGTGCGTCATGTGAATAACATTGATCATCAGTTTTCTTATCACCAAACGCGTTCCAATGCATATGTTAGATTGGTTTAGATTCCGAATCATGATGACTACCGAGCCAACCTCAAGTTGTTAATTGTGTGGTGGTAAACCAGGCACATCCAGAGAGTAACCTTTATATGTTTTTTTCAAAACAAATCACAGTCAACATAAAACAAAAAAATTCTCTATTTCGCGATTAACAGCTTATATACCGACAAGCAGCGGTAATGGAATGTTCCGAGAATTTATCATACATTCTTTCTTGTCAATCTATGATCTGGCTTGACTGAGACCAATCAATTTGACAGTAGTTGTCACCGCTTTAGGACGGTCTGCCGAGCACTTCCGCCAGGGTGAAGCTTGGCAGACCAAGACAATTTCAAATAACAGATATTTATCTATAATCTGTATAAATTTCAGTCGGATGTTTTGTGACGTAGGTGACTTACCAGTTTTTGCCAAATAAATTACGTTCATTAACTATGACCCGCCAGGATGAGCTTAGACAGACCAAGGGTTTAATATCCTTTGGTACATATCCTCTTAAATAAATTATGAAAGAACCGGATGTTTTATGACGTAGACTTTTCGACAGTGGGCTCCCGGAAATTGACGATAATTATGAGTTTTTCTGGCAAGAAAAAAGGACAAATTAAAAAAGTGTCTATAACTCCAACCCATACATTCACCGAAAATTGTTCTTTGTGGTGGAATTCGGCAATCGCCTACGGATTTTTGTCGGTCCAAACATGATTATTGTGAAATATCTGATAGCGTTCCTAGAAAAGTTAGTTCGTCAGTAAACATTATTTTTCTGTGAAACAAGGCATTGTGCGTAATTCTTTTCAAAAACCACTGACAAAAATTCACGCGCAAGGGAAAGTCTCGTGGAAGCAATGCTTGCAGACGTTGAATGTGATATGGGTACAATAAAAAGTCATGCCAAATTTTTCAGACTAGGACATGCGAAATATTAAGGTTATTTCCAATTTCCGTGGTACTAATTTCTGAGGTTTCGTCAATCGAATTCAAAACTGCGTCTTGAATGTCCGGAGTTCTTGCAGTCCTGTTAGCCCCTTTTAAATGATTATTTGGATTTGAACTACCTGTTTCTCTTAACCTTCTTTGCACATTTGCAAACGTTCACCCATCTGGTAGAACTCTTACGGAAAATCGCTCTTGATACAATCTCCTATCTTCCAAGGATCCCCATCAGAAAAACCGTACATGTAGTGTATGTCTGCTAATTCCTCATCAGTAAACTCAATAATTTTCTAACAATAAGTTACCAACAACAAATAACGCTCAAGAAGTCGCAATTACAAAATCAAACTGTTAAATTAAATAATAATTTCTCTGTTGACTCTCATAGCCTACTACATTCCAAAGGCAACACGATGCGTTTGGAAAAAATTTGGTCGTATTTGGTGTGTGCGCCCTGAATTTTCAATTTTGCATTTTTGACCATATTCACCAAATTTTGATAAAAACTAAGTTTCATCTATCCAAATCTTTGATAATGCCAGATATTTGGAACCTTGCTTCCGTGAAACACTATCGTGTTAATAATTTTCTGCGTACGACGGACGACGATCAACGTATAGGTACACTAACAGAAAGATGCTTTTAAATGTGTTTTTTCGTGATCTTAGTATTTCAGAACGTGAAGAAAATCTATTTTCAGAAGATATGAAATTCCGACCCATCGCAATACCTTTCCTTACACGTAGTAGGGGTAGGTATGTGAAAAATCTAACAATGTGATTATGCTATGATGATGCAGAGAATCAGCTTGAATTTTTTTAAGCGAAAACCGTGCGTCGCTCGAAAGAAACTCACGAAATCAAATTTGTTCAGAATAGAATATAAAATTTAATTGAAATATTTTGTGTGATTTTAAATGAAAAATGATTTACATGAAGTTTTCGTCTTAAAATGGGCCAAAAATTAAGCCCCTAAATTATTTACTTTCAATTAAATAACATTCTGTATATATATATATATATGCGAATCGTCTTATACGCCTCCGCCTTGCACAAAGTGCCATTGTATTCGCCTCATGTTTCATCAGGTCGTAGAGAGCCTGTAGGAAAAATCCTAGATGGAGGCTATTTCGAGCATACACACGTAAAAATATACAAATTAGTTGTACAAAATTCCAGGCACGTCGATAATATACACTTATACACGATAGCAGCTGTGTATGCTCAATTCGCCTCTACTCATTCTCTATAACTACTTTTCTAACATGCCTCCAAGATCTGTCAACCTAGCATAGAGGTGAATTATTTCAGATTTATATTCTTATATACAATAAATAAATAGGATAATATGCGAAATAAGAATATTTTATAATGAAAAAAATGAGAAAACCATATCATATTTTAAGAAGAGACAATAGTTCTACTTTGAATTTTCTTGTTTTTTGCTCACAAATTTCTTTCTCATATTGCTTACCTCATTGTTCAGTATGCAAGTTATTTTAATATACTTTTCATCCTTAGTGCCATATTTCACTATGTGAATTGATACTGTATTAAGTTTCGAACGAAAATTCTTTACGAGTTCGGATTCAATTAAATATTTATCAATATTGGCCAGTTGATTTCACCTTTAGGCATGAGGAAAACGTTGTTGACACAATTACATTAATCTTCAAAGAGATTACGACATATAGTAAAAACAATAAAATTTTTCACTTTTTTATATAGATATTATAAACAAATGTTTCAATCCTCGTTCAATCTTCGTTCCCTCAAACTTTAGCATGCTATTGTAACCATTTTTGGCACTGTTCTTTTCTTCAAACTAATATGTTCTCGAAAGTGGCGTTTCACTGAATCGGTTTGATCTGGGCTCCAAGGCGTTCAACCTTGGATTTTAAATCCTGTTTTTTATGTCCCTTCATTATTAGCAGTTATCTTGACTTATATGGCTATACTAGTTTTCTCATGTTGAAATGATTTTAAAACTAATACGAAATTGTAAACTATAACGATGGCTACTTGTGTTTTGTGATATATTTTCTTTATAGAGGTCTATTTTCCATTTTAATTCTTTAAAGAGCTCAAAACTAGAGCAGAAGGTGTTTGTAATGATGCCAATCCGATGTTAAGTGACCAAACTATTGGGCAAATCATCTTAGAATTTGATAATTAATCGTGAGCAACGTTAAAACAAAATCATAGTTTTCGATCTGCCAGAACAGCCATCTGATCTTTCTGGGGCGGAATCTAGAATTCAGGACAATTTTAGAGTGGTTGAGGTTGTAACTCATTAAACTTATCGCAAAATATTTCCAACACTAGCAGCTTGAACATAACACGACTTGGCAAGCCAAATAAAACTACCAATAAATCTTGACCTATGAAGATAGTTCTACCGAGTACCGCCGATGTTGAATCCATTCTCAAACATTCTTTTAACACTTTTAAAAATAGTCCCTTATTTTTACATCTCTCAATTTCGTCAGATAAAACACCCCGACCGCAGCTGTTCTACCAAAATGTCAAGTCTAGAATGGAAAAGCGAAAAGCTGACGGAGAGAACGTCCATTTGAAGTTTTACATGGAGTTCCAACAATTGAACCATTAGAAAACTATGCTCTCCCAATTACCGTCGTTTTGGGATCAACTGATTTTACCAAAATGTACGACTTAATTCCAAGACAAATGAATTATTCTTTTCGGTATCTGCCAGAGACTTGAATGTTATTTGTTTGATTGTGACTCGGTTGAGGAATGGTGTATTCAACTCTGAATTTTTTTCGTAAGATTAATCTAGCTAAAGATGTGACAGAGATCTTCATTCAACAAGGTGCTCTACCGGAGGTGAAGTTTCTCGTCGCAATCTATAATAGGCATTCATCGGAGCGCATAGACTTATCAGGGCTTCATGGCTTGTCTCCATCTATAGATCCAACTGACTGTAAAATTAAAGCTGGACTACTGATATTCATTACAATTGATAGTATTAAAAATTAAATAATAAGAAAACAACTTGTCTAAAAACCACAAAATGAAAATAACTTTTTATTCGACTAGTTTCGCCTGTTACAGCATTATCAAGACTGAATACATGTATTCAGTCTTGATAATGCTGTAACAGGCTGTAACTTGAGAAGCATTATAGCTTTCACCTTTGGTTTCACATGGTTTTAAGACTCACCTTTGTCTCATTTTGATTCAACATGGAAATATATCTTTCTTCGAAGTCTGAAATAATGGACTGAAAGGAGTCATCAAATCCTAACGAAAATGAGACAACTGAAGACTTAAATGATGAGGGTGGACTCCTCCCGCTGAGTTTTTATCAGAAATACTCTATTCAAAACTTCAACAATATCCGATTGCATCTAATTATGCTCGCCTTGTGAATGATTAATACTAGAGATGCTTGGTGACTAACTATTTCGAATATCCTGGAAGGTCCTTCCAGACCTTAACAAATAGCAAATATAATTACAATTTCAATATAGTTTTTCTATTTGCATTACTCAGTGCATCAAGATTGTACTTTTCCAATATTTCACTTCACTTTACGTTTACATGACTCCAATATTGATTAGAGAATGATAGAAGAGGAGTGATATAATAATGATTCTTCAGAACATATCTACAATGAAACGCGATTGGATGCTATTTGACTATCTTTTCTACTATTCCTTACATACTCGCATTCATGATAATCGGCAACACTGTGTGCACTTCATACAGTAGAGGCGAATTGATTCATACGTATATATATATGAGGCCTCTAGGTTGGATAGATGAGTCGAAGATTTGTCTTTTTTTACAAGAGTTTTTTGCTACTCCTCTCAGTGAACCACCGTTCTATTAGATTTTTCAAACTATTTTGCCGTACTGATACACTTATCGCTCGCTTTGTTCACCCGGAAGCTAGGTAGTCCAGCTTTTATGCGGAGGCCAGTTAGATAGCCACGCATGTATATATATATATATATATATATATATATATATATATATATATATATATATATATATATACTCGAATCGTTGTTGCCTGTGATCTATTTTTAATCTTTTGATAATTATTAGCAATAACAGGCTGGTTGAATCTTAAAAAACTCGATTTTATCAAAAAGTTGACGCCTCACCATGACATTCGCAATTGAAATTTCTTTGACATTTATTAATTTGAAAAAATTGAATAAAACAGGGCTGCTTTGTATATGCTATTCAGTCTAATATTAATATTCAAAATTCTTATCATTAGATCGTAAGGGAAACCAAAGAAACCTTTACCTACGTAATGTTTGAAAATAATAATAATAGGGTACTATTTATCTAAAAACAAAGAAATTAGTTATGGGAAAACATTAGAGAAGTGGAGTAGAATTATCGGAATAGTACGCTTATATGGAAGCAGCCGTTGACACGTGTTTCGGACTCTTTGGTCCTCATCAGAACGGCGTAGCTAAGTATTGGATTGAAAATTTAGAGATGAAAATAGTTTAATAAATAAAATCCTCTGTTATGGAAGAGAATCACTTATTTGTGGTTTATTGTTTGAACTCTCCGGTATGGGAGATTTGGTCAAACTTTGCCACGGAGGCGATTAATTCCATCCGAGAGATCTCAGAAAGAGTAAATTAATATTAAAAAAGAAAATTAGTTTTGGGAAAATATTAAACAAGTAAAGCAAAAATTATCGGTATAGTTCGTTTATATGGAAGTAGCCGTTTTTAATGAAATTTTTATAATAAAATCCTCTGTTATGGAAGAAAATCACTTATTTGTGGTTTATTGTTTGAACTCTCCGGTATGGGAGATTTGGTCAAACTTTGTCGAGTTTTTTAAGATTCAACCAGCCTGTTTTTGCTAATAATTATCAAAAGATTATATATATATATATATATATATATATATATATATATATATATATATATATATATATATATATATATATATATATATATATATATATATATATATATATATATATATATATATGCAGGGTTATTCACGTTATTCGACACGAAGTGTTATGGCTAAAGTATTTAATTTTATAACAGTTTTTTCTTTAAGATGGATAGGGAGGTCCCAAGAATATTTTCATGTTGTACTTACAGGGTGTGCCAAAAATACGAAAAGTATCAAAGTTGGTATTTTTTAAATGGAATACCCTGTATATTATTTCATTTTTGGATTTTACCATGAAAACAAATGCCAGTTTCATAAAGGTTTGATTCACCTAAACCTTATGGTTTATCAGTATCAGTTTTAACGCTTAAACTCTCAACTTCAACCAAATTAATGATAATGCCTACTAACTGGAACAAACTTTATGTCTGACTTGTGAAATATTGACTTAGACTTGGTGTATAAAAATAAACGTAAAATAATTGCAATCTTTAAACAGCACTTACTTGTTTAACTTAAATGGGACACCCCGAATTTTTCGCCACGAATCTGTCACCAACAGATGTAAAATTTAATTGTCTATCGAATACCTAAATAAACTCCAATCGATATATCTTCAGGTTTTCAAATAAAATGCATATCTTGCAAACTGATTATAAGAAATTTATCATTCATCAAGGCGTTTTGAGAAATCAGAATTGTTTGAAATGAAGATCAAGATAATAATACATGCGTTTATATTTCAATATCTTAAATGGAATATACTAGTTCAAATTATGAAGGAAATTGAAAAAGATTATGGATATGAAACAAGCAATATTTTATATCAAGCATTCAAAATGACGACCATCAGACTCTAAACACGAACGTATCCTTTTTATAAAACCTTAAGCAACATCTAAATACATACGCGGGATAACATTTAGAAAAGCTTTTCTCCACGATCATCACAGAATTCGCCAATTCTGATATCAAATTTGATTACAGAATGCTGGAATTCTCTCTCTTGAGATTGAAGAAATATTTTGCAACACCTCTGCCCCCATGCAATTTAAATGTATTTGCTTTCTCTCCCTTGTTATAGAATAATATTCTCACACTGGCTAGCAATAATAACATTAGCCTTGACGCAGTTGATTGTCATCGTAGTAGAAAGTGTAAATTTGAGGAAGTGTCAAAATTATTGCTGTCACGTTTTCATTCGAAAATATAATAAATAGCATGAATTTATTCAGTGATTCAGAATTTTTGATCGTGGAGAAAGTATAGTCTGCTACTCGGTTAGAATGAAAATGCCTGATGCTCGTGGTTCCTCACGCTCGCCTTCGGCTCGCGCTCGGAACTTTTCCACTCGCATCGAATTTTCATTCTAACCTTGTTACAGAATATACTATTCTGATACGCTGTTTCCATGGGCGACTTGGTAAATAAAAAATTTCTTGAAATTAGTTTTCAAAATGAAAATGCTCATTTCATGTAAAAAAAATTATCGATAGGAATTTATTCAGGTGTTCGATAGACAATTAAATTTCACATCTTTTGGTGACATAAAATACGGGGCGATCCATTTAAGTTAAACAAGTGAGTGTCGTTTAAAGATTGCAATAATTTCACCTTTATTTTTACATACCAATTATAAGTTAGTCAACATTTTACAAGTGCGGTATAATAAACACCTCCAACAACACCAGATAATATGAAACAGCGTATCAGAGAAGCTTTTCTAAATGTAAGCCCGCGTAATTTTGCTAAAGGTTTTATAAAAAGGGTACTGGTTTTTTCATAGTCGGATACCTTACCTGTATTTAAGAGTGAATTTGTAGATTATTATACGATAAATAATAATAAATAGAGTTTGATGGTCTCCATTTTGAACACTTGATATAAAATATTGCTTGTTCCATATCCTTAATTTTTTTTCCTTCATAATTTGAACTATTACAAACATTTAAAATATTGAAAAATAAAGGCTTTTATTATGATATTGATGTTTATTTCAATCAATTCTGATTTCTCAAAACGCCATAGGCGACTTGATAAATGGTAAATTTCTTAAAATCAGTTTGCAAGATGAAAATGTGCATTTTATTTGAAAACGTGAAGAGATATCGGTTGAAAAGTATTCAGGTATTCGATAGACAATTAAATTTCACATCTGTTGGTGGAATAAAATACGGGGTGTCCCATTTAAGCTGAACAAGTTAGTGCCGTTTAAAGATTGCAATCGTTTTACCTTTATTTTTACACACCAAGTGTGAGTTAGTCAATATTTCACAAGTGCGACATGAAGTTTGTTTCAGTTAGTAGGCCTTATCATTAATTTGGTTAAAAACAAGAAAACACCAGTTGAGAGTTCAAGCCTTGAAACTGATACTACATTTTCACAAAATACGAGATATTTCAAAAACCATAAGGTTTAGGTGAATTAAACCTTAATGAAACTGACATTTGTCTTCATCGTAAAATCCAAAAATGAAATAATATACAGGGTATTCCATTTAAATACCAACTTTGATACTTTTCGTGTTTTTGGCACACCTGTACAACATGAAAATATTTTTAAAACGTAGTCCTGCTAGGTCCCTATCCATTCTAAAAAAACTTTAATAAAATCAAATACTTTAACCATAATTCTTCTTATCGAATAACGAGAATAATCCTCTATATGGAATAACGTATTTTTAATTTTAGGAGTTTTAATTACAATGAAAGCATAATTAATTGCGTATGCGTATCTTCGTAAAAACTTTCAATGTTATTTTCTTATAATCAGACAATACAATATTAAATTGTGTTCATCGACTGAATGAAGCAATACTTTATTTCGAAATTGCTTTTTCTTTTGTGAATATATTTTTCCCTAATCATCGTTTAGAATTATTAACCTCAATCAATTCTATTACCTTTCAACCAACTACCAACAAACCGGAAAATAAGTTTGGTTATTTCAATCGCAAACTGACACACAAATAGCGGTAGCTGATTGTTTGTGGCGGTCGATTCAATTAACAGGCGTATTTCATTTAACCGGGCTCGAAGAGTTATGAGAATATTAATCAGTATAAAACACATTCTTATCAGATAACATAATGTAATAAGTTTTTTATTTATGGGGATGGCTGATGCCTTGGTATACTTTCTTGCTTTATGGAAGTGGTATTGAAATACAAATCAGTTTCTTTTGTCTATATTTTATGAAGAACATGTGGAGATATTGACCAGTTATCCGAATCAAAAAGCACAAAAATGACAAGTATAACATTAAATTCAAAAAAGTCGCAATAATAGGTATGAAAACATGATTTCTGAAACAATATCCATGAAAATTATCGTATCTATTTGTTTAAAATGCATGACAGGAGATGCGAAGTACTACTTCTTTGTCCGCTTTCAACTAAGCTCTGAAATAATTCTAAAGGTACAGATATTAATACAAAATCGAAATTATTTTGGAATTAATGTGAATTATTCTGGGAATTCAAACCAAACATGTACTGCACTTTGGGACAAGTTGAGTAAGCCACTGTTTGTCCATTCAAACTGACCATTGCCGAAAAGACACGAGTATACCTAAGTATTTGATTGTATTGATTTCTAAAGGTTCTAGAATAGTATATTGTTTCATTAGGAGTAAAAGTGATAATTTTCATGGCGAGTCTAAATGTTTGTCAATTTTAGACGAGCCACAAAAAGTGCTTTTCTCCGAATAAAACATGCAATTTTCTCCGCAAAAGGTGTTCGAACGATAGAATTAAGATAATATTTTCAAAAAGGATTAGATATAAAAAAACTAGATTGCTTTGCTTACTGGTTTTGTAGGTGTCAAGGCAACATTAATTTGACCATTCAACGAAATAATTGTCAGAAACATTTAATACAATACTTCGGATTCGGAATCCAACTGTACGCCGCCCGACGTTTTTGATATTGACGTACAAAAAAGTAAAAACAAAAGGACGTCTCTGAAATCAAACTTCAACACTGAGAACTGAGGTTAAAAAAGTCGTCATTTTTTGACGTTTGCGGAAAAAATTTATTTTGAAATCTCCTTTCTCTCTACTAATTCAAGGTCAGAGCGCAATGAGTGTTCCTAATTAGTTAAATTATTTTGATAATGACATGCCTACTGTTTATTATCAAACAACGAAATTTTAATTTTAAATTTTATCATATCTACAACAATTTTATAATACTCCCGACATTTTCTTTTTATAAATTTGTAAATAATTATTCTTAATATATTTTAGAGTAGTGTTACCAGTTCAGAATGCTATATTGATATTATTTCCCCAAATGAATGATTAAAGCTTTGTACTTGGGGTTCTATTATAAGTTAAAACAATATATTTCGATTTTTCTTTTGTGTCTTTAACTTGAAAAATAGCCTAATTCTAAAACTTTTTCTGTGTAACATCTACTATTCAATCTGGTTTATACCTAATTATTGTTCATAGCGACTTGCTATATATAGTACCTTTCTTGTTGTTGAAATCAACGTTAGGGAGAGGAATATTAACAAGTCGATGAACTATTGAAAGCTGCCATTTTATGTACAAACGGATGAATAGAACTATTATGTACGACGCTATCAGTGTGCAATGTTTTGTGTTCAACTGCAAAACTAAGGTTTTTGTTTTTCCTAGTTATTAAATACAGAAAATAGACACAGATATTTTCCCTTTTACAAAGTAAATGCAATTTTTTCTTGTATGGAATAAAAGAATATTTTGAAGTAGTCAAGCCATGTGATGATTCCAATAAAACAGCAAATTTAATTGTCAACAATTCTTAACCAAAATAGAAAACGATGGTAATGGATATAATGTTACGAATTCAAAAGAATCTATTAATATTCATCTAACGCTGCATAACTCATAATTAATCC
Source organism: Cynegetis impunctata (assembly GCA_030704885.1). Classification (NCBI taxonomy): domain Eukaryota; kingdom Metazoa; phylum Arthropoda; class Insecta; order Coleoptera; family Coccinellidae; genus Cynegetis; species Cynegetis impunctata. The sequence goes on from JARQZK010005164.1 coordinate 78,504, forward strand.
ATTTGTAGGTATTACTAAAAATTTGATAATTATTATAACAAATGTTATTCCAGAAATAATTAAGTAAGATCTAATACTCTTCAAAAATCTGATTTTACTAATGGAACAACCTTGTTATTTTTGATGGATATTCATATATTTGGAAGAACGGTTCAAAAAATGAAAAGATATGAGATTTGAATTCAGAGGCAAAAACTATATAATCGATTTTACGGACCTTTGAATGAATTTTAAGGCTCAAATGTTTGATAATTCTTAATTATTTTCATTAGAAACTGAGATAGCAACACTGAGGGGGCAATTTTGAAAGAAACCACAGGTCATATGGGGTAACCCGGTTTATGTATTTCAAGAGAAGTACCTACAGTTGAGTTATTGAAGAATTTTAAACAATAAATTTAAATTTATTCATCTTCTATTTTCAATAACTGAATGATAGAATGCTTAATATGCATTTTCTTATGAAGTCATTTTTTGCTATTTTTATACCGAGTGAACAACACAAACATAATTGAGGATCTGGAATGGACTTCGAAAATTCATTCAAAAATAATGTAAATTGAGTAATCACTTTTTTATGAGATTGAATACTTTATAACCCTCCAACGGAGCTAGATGAGAATCGACGACATGAAATTCCCATTCATCCTACAAGGAATAATGTTAGAAAATTCGACATCAGCGCCACACACGATGGAAACACTACTGAATGAATTTGAATTTTCCAACTTATAATTATCCTTACTTCTTCCAGCACCACAATTTCAATATCTTCCAAAGAATGAACTTTTTCTATAAAATGGACGATTAGAACCATACTGGGCGAAAAATCGACCCACTTAAATTTGAGGAATATCAATTATATCAAAATGGAACATCGATGTCCCGGATGGAAGGTCTTTCCCTTTTGTTGGATATTGAATATATAGTAAGTTCCAAATTCAGATTTGAGGGATTTTCACGACCCATAGCATTTCGAATGACGAAACGAAATCTCCAGCTACTTTTCATGAGGCATTGGCCGCTCTTTATCTTCCACGGGTCGCTGGAGGGCCACCGAGTTGGATCATAGTTATGCGATTATTTTGTACCGTAACGAACGACTCTATAGGGAGTAAGTTTTCGTAAAGCAGAGTTTTGGACTTTTATTTATCGGTTGTACAGTTTACTGACTTGATTTATTGTCAAATCTTTCCATTCCGAGAGTTAAAAAAATCAGATTTTTTACCACCCACATTTTATTTATTCACGTTAACTGAGATGTATATTATATAACAATTATTTCTACATCTGAAAAAAACTAACTAACTTACATTTCCTGAAAGGGAGAAAAAAAATTATTAATATCATTTTCATCTCTCTGTTTAAAAAATAATAACCTGATGACAGTATATCTTCAATTTTACACAATATAAATCGAAGAACGCATCTCTGTGAAAAGACCAGCAGGATATTATTTAACATTGCTCCACTAAAACCTTAATCGAGTTCAAAAAG